>OMNV01000167.1:49833-112050 GCA_900303265.1 Brotula barbata | reverse complement strand
AATTTAAATGATTGTAATTCAATATCTCGATGGAAGATGGAACATGTAGATGTCTATATATAGATATCTTCTTATATTCCCATTACTGCACGTCGACTTTCCCCACCCAACAGCACTGAAAACATTTATGCTTAGTTAACTGTCACCTTCATCCCAGTTCTCAGTCATGTTTGGGTTTGTCCATGTACTAACTGGAACCTGCCATTTATATTTTCTTTCAGCATCTATGAAGAGAGCACAACTCAAAATCAGTGATGTTATACTCTGCAGTTATCTCAGAATATGCTTGGTTCAGCTGACAACCTTACCATCTTGGGTGACCATAACTCTGTCCTCACAAGTCTCAACGTGGTGGGCCAGCTCACTTTTTGGTAGTAAGTGGCGGGCATTGTATGGACATGTTTGAAGCTCTTTGGCCAATTTTGGATGGTTCTATACAACAGTAAGAGAAAAAAATGCTTCAACTTACACTCAGTAGATCACGTGTTACAGTTTAGAGGACTTTCAATTTGATACCTGAACCAAAACCACACAGAACCCAATCAACATGGTAGTTCAACTAGTAACAGTAAAAAACAAGACAAAAAAAACAAAAAACAAAAAAATGCTGTGGACAAAGTCCAGAAAATAATTAAATAATACATTATTGAAAAAATTTAATATTTTTTGCAGCTTGTACGCGAGTGGTTTCATTAGGTAAGCTAATTACCCCCTACACACAGTTTTTAAACACCTTCAGTGATGTAATTCAACAAGAACATTTCCCATGCTAACCTTTTTACATTTTATAAGATGATATGGGAACCGGCAGACCCGGATCTGGTGATTCTTATCAAAAGGACATTGGACAAGTCTGTCTGGGTCATTGATGTCTTGAGTACCTTTGAAACAAAAGAAGACATTGATTTGTTTTAATATCAATCGACGCTTAAACGGGTCGCAGTAGAACAAACAAGACTGCTTGTGGAATAAAATCTGTCGAATCTGTCGAATGTGAGGAAGAGAGTTTCATCTACCGAATTCCTCCGCTGACTGTGCTCTCCCTGCTGATGTAACGTTACTAGGACCGGTGCTTGACCCAAATACAAACGAAGTCGCCATCTAGAGGAACAAAAGAAAGAAAAACATACACTTTAGACGAGCCTCTGCATTCACAAAGGAACGGGAATCATTACACAAAAACAATATGGTATTTTTTGCACTTTTGAAGGCATTATCTTCACAAAATGCCACAGCATTTCATTCACATTTACAATTATATGGCGGAATTCCGACATGATTTAAATTTGAGGAATACCAACGATTTTGCAATGCTACCATTTTCTCGGCACGTGACAAACAATTCTAACACCGGTTTTGAGCCACCCACAACGAAGGAACTAAATTGGAGTTGCATAAACTATAAGAACACGACCTGTGTTAAGAGAAGCGAAAAAAGTTGTTGCTCACACACAAACTGTTACAAAGCGTGGCTACACAAACAAATATCGGCTGGCAGTCATGTTACTTAACGAAGATTTGCCATGCCGCAAGGTAATTGGGTATCTTTAATTGTTCATACCTGGAACACATAAAAGTAAACACAATCTCCGTTTCACTTTTAGTTTTACCAGCTTGTTGAAATGTTTAAAATATGTTATTACCTGCCTTTGATTTTTTTTTTTCAGCCCGACTGTGATGTGTTGTCCGCCTCTCCTTGTCTTTTTCCGCGTTTTTTTAGTCTTTCCTCGTTTTCTGCTTCTTCTGCTTCTTCCTCTTGTGGCGTGCACGGCAGACAATTATTTATGCCCTCTACAGGCCCTTTGTAGAACTACATTGAAGTTACATTGATTTAAATCCTTATGTAGAGTCCAGTGCGACAGGGAAATTTAATTACACTTCTCGTTGTTTTGTAATGTTCTGTGCCGGGTATTGATTTCAATGAGTGATCTGTTGATAATTAATTAATACCAGCTCTGCTTGCATGAGGCCTCTCTCTGAGTGATAGTTGGTGTGTTACATCAAAGCATGGTTCACAGTTTCTGCCTGTCCACAGATGCACTTTCCATCAGGGTGCTTGGCAACCTGTGCCAGCCCATGTTTAAGTGCATTGACCCAGTCTCAGCCTTGTTATTACCACACTGTCCCTCCTGTTCATTCTTGCATTTGACATGTGTTTCAGTGTTGCGTTGGCTGTATTGCGAAGTAAAACCTACCTTTGCTTCCCTCTCTCCATTCTTTTTGCCATAACTTTGCTATTCCTGGTTGTATTAAGCTCTTACCGTCAACTCTTACCTACAGCCCTCTCAGATCTAAGTCCCTCCTCCTGACTGCTTTTTTTGTTATTTTATAAGCTTCATCATTCCCCTTTAGACCTTCCTATGCTGGGACCCTGAAAACCCAACCATATTCTCCAACTTACTTAGTTTAGGACCGACACGTGGTCTGATATCCTCTTAGCCACTTAGCAGGTATTGATCATCATTGTCATCATCCTCTTCTTCTTTTTTATTGGCAGTTGGCAAACAGCTTTTAGGTGCATTACCACCACTTTCTGAAAAGAGGGGTGTGGATCAGAGTGGTCCTATAAATAAATCTGTACTAAACTAAAAACCAACAGACAAACAAACAAAACAACAATAACAACTATATTCTTCCATTAAGACCTGGTGGTCTTTTCTTAAAAAAAAAAAAGAAACTATACCGCTATACCCCACATAGCAATTCTTTAAGTTTCCACCTGATGCAATCTTTTTCCAATTTGTTTTTGAGAATCTGTCCGCTGGTACCTTTACGTTCTCTGTTACATTGCTCCGGCCACCTCTTCTTCATTTCTGCTTGGATTCCGCTTTTAATTTCAGCTTTACTATAATTTACTGCAGTACTTACAGTACTTTCTTTTTGAGTGGCGCATTTTGCATATTTATCTGACAGTTCATTTCCCTCCACCCTACATATGCTGGAATCCAGATTAATTTGACAATTATTACTGCTATTATAATTCTGAGATATGTACAGCACAATGTCCTTTCTTGCTTCTCATGGCATATTCTTGATAGTAGCCAGTGCTCTACTTGAATCTGAACCTCTTAAAACCTATATTCTGTTATTGGTTGTCTTTGAGGCATCAGTGTATATAATCAGAGTATTGCCTCTGTGTATCTACTTACTCGGCTCATATCTATCTTTTTCTTTTCATTCCACTCTAGCAGGTTTAGGTCAACTACAGCCTCTGCTATTGACCAGGGTGGGACAACGGAAAACGGTACAGCGGGGCATACCGTTTTGTCCCCTATTCCTAATCCATTCACTGTGTTTTCTATTGTCCACCCCAAGACCTTAATCTGTCAGGTTGTAATAGGTTCTGCGTAGGATGACTCTGTTTATGGCCCTTCAAGTTTGCCCAATAATTTAAAGCCAATTGTGTTCTTCTGGTTCCCAATGACATTTTGCTCATCTCCATCTCTATGCCAAAACCACCAGATCAAAAGTGCTGCCAAACTTTCTCATCAGGCTGGAAAATGAATTCTGCCCACTCTCAAAGAATTAGTTTGTCAATGTGTAACTGTTCTATCAACTTTAATGCAGAATTGCCATCATCTTGACTGTATGTATTCTTTTGACTGAAACTTTTGATCTGTTGTTGTTGTTTCTTCTTCTTCTTCTTCTTCTTCCTCTTCAATACATACAGTATATGACAGTGTAAAACCACATTCTCCACTGTTTCTTGTAGTCCACAAAGTTCACAACTTCCTGTGTCTTACTTTCTCATATGTCGTGTAATGCTTTCTCTCATTTCTTCCCCTTTCCTTTGAATGCTACAATAATATCATCCCGCTCTTTGTCTCTCCCTCTCTCCCACTCTCTGCCATTTCATTTTCATTTCTGGCATGATAATACTTCTAATCTCAACCTTGATATAGTTTACATCTATATTTATTTCTCTTTTCCTTGTTGCTGCTTTTGCAAATTTATCTGCCAACTCACCACCACGCCAGTGTACAGGAATCCACACAAACTCAGCTTCTATTCCTGAATGCTTTATTCTAAATATTGCATGGACTATGTCAAGTATTACATCATACCTTGTTTACAAATACATACATTTAATACTTAGTCTCAGAGCATGATACTGGACTGTGTCCAATTAATGCCTTTGATGGTGACTCATAAACCATACATCAAACAACACATTAACTAATTAACTAACCAAACATTTGTTTTCAAGCCAGACATACCTGCTCCCCACTCTCTGGCCCTCAGACACCTTATACTCAATATCTTTTGACATTTTCCTTCCTCTCTGTCAATATTTTCCAAGAAAGCTGCCTATTGAGCCAAATCACCAAAATACTTCAAGCACTGTACTTGTTCTAAGTTTTCCATGTATAGATTAAGACTGACTATTGATCCTGTTTTTTGTAAAAAAACAAACAAACAGAAAAACAAAACAAACTACCTTTGTCTTGGCAATTGAAAATCTAAAACTCTTTTTCTATGTTCTATATTTCGTCCTCTTTTCCACATCACCCCATCATCTGCAAATAATGGAACCTTAATAGACCAATAGAATCTACATTGTTATATTGATCACAATTGAAAATAGCAAACCATACTCCCTTGTGGTGGTCTGCTTTCAAATATTTCTCACTGAACTCTTTTTACTGAAACTGTTTTGAGGATAAAAATTCATCCACTCCTACATCATACTCTATAACTACATTAACAGATATTGGATAGTTAGTTGGACAGATCACCACACACTGTCTCCCTTCAGCAAGGCCGCTGATTGGGAGCCGCAGGATGTTGCTGGTGCCATAAAGAGCGGAGCTGCTCAGACTGCGTGGTAGACCAAGCCATCTACGCAGGTAGCTGCTGATCTTTCTCTCCATGGCCTCGACTGTTGTTATGGGAACTGAATACACCAGCAGAGGCCACAGGATCCGGGGCAAGATGGCAGCCCTGATTTGTCAACCCGGCTAAGTCAGGCCTCGCGCTCTTTACTGGTTTTCTGGATGGAAGCAGAATCTTTAAGGCTGCAGTCAAAGTTCTTCCCGAGGGTCTTAACTGGCTGCTCTGTGATGGATGGGATGGTGGCTCCAGACAGTGAGAAGCGGAACTTATACATGACTTTTCCCCTCTTGAGAACTAGAGACCTTGATTTTACCGGCTTAAAGCTCATCCTTGCCCAGGTGATGAGCTTTTCTAGGCCTGACTGACTGTTTACATGGCTTATAAACATTTATAATCTTCTAGCTTTTTACCTTGTTCCATTCTTCAATAATTATTAATTCTCATTCTTATACCGTCTCTAGTCTGGCTGTATTTATCTCCTTGTTTAATTAATATTGCTCCCCCATTTCCATTGAGTCTATCTTTGCTTACGCTTGTATCCTTTGATTGTAAACTCTAAAGCTGGTTTGAGTCATGTTTCCTCCATGCATATCTTTTTATTATTTTTTGTACTGATGTATGCAGTTGATCACATACATTTGAAATAGCACTGTCTTGTCTGTGCTGAGACCTCTTTGCTGGTTCTGTTCCAGTTCCAGTATTTGCTGCCTTACTTTGAATCCTGTTCTTCTTTCTTTTTTCATTATCCACAATCTTTACTGCTTCTGTGTAAGTTACTCTCCGCTCTGTTCTCACTTGTTGAATTTCAACTGCCTGTTTCCTTATTATACATCCTCCACAAGCTACGGTGTGATTTCCGCCACAATTGCAACATCTTATTTGCTCTTACTTCCACATGCTTCATATGCGTGCTCGCCACATCTTCCACTTCTCTGTTTTCCTTTGCACACACTAGCTGTGGCCATACTTCTGACATTTATAGCATCTGAGGGGAGGAGGAACATATTACACATTAAAACTCATATATCCAATCACCAACTTTCCAGGAAGAACATCCTCCATAAATTCCAGCAATACTGAGGTACTGTCACTTTTTCCCCTGTTAAGTCCTGCAGGGGTCTGATTCCTGTCATTGTTCCTCCTTTAAACATTCTTTTTTTAATTCTTGAGAATTCACTCTTTGGGGAATTCCTGAAATAAGAATGACCTTAAATTCTTCCATCATCATTTTATTTTTACATATCTTGTCTTTCTTCACTGTCTTCAAGTGCTTGTTTGTCTGACCACCTCTCTGTTTTATGCTTTTCCTTCTTTCCCCTGCCTTTTCTATTATTCTCAAGTGTTGTCCAGTCGATAAAAGAAATTAAGTAAATAAAGAAATCAAGAGTCCTGTTACATTTGTTTTTGTTTTGTTTTTTTGGGACAAAGTTCTCATTGAGAGATTTTGCCACAAGAGGGCAACCTTTTCCACTTTCTCTCGCCTTGTTCAATTCGTTTCCGTTTGACAGCATTTTCTTAGTAATAATACTATAATAATAAGTAATATAATATTACTATAATAATTTACTGCGTATCAATCATATGACCATTTGGTGTTACATCTCGACGTTTAAAATATAAAAATTTGTGCGTAGTACTGTATTACGACTCACCACGTGGCTCTACGTATTACGGTTGCTGAATTATCGTCATTACGGTAACAGCGCAGACGCCTTACTGTCGAACATGGCGCTGTCCTGTTCCGGCTTGTGTATTCGTTTGTCTTTGGTCCGACTGTGTGGTTTCAGGACAAACCGGACATTGACTGGCCTGTCTTCACCTTACGTCTCCCACCAGTCTAGGTACAACTAATCCTCTTACATGGTTCATTCGTCCATCATTTGTACATTTGCATGACTGTCATCGCACCGGACGCCCGGCTAAGCTAGTGTTTGCCGCCAGTCCAGTTAATTTATGTCAAAGCTCAAAGAGGCACTTTGTTAACATGTGGCGTTAGCCAGACAACAAATGGTAGACTTTAATTTATTTATTTATTTTGTAAATGTATTTCAGGCAAAGAGCGAGAGCGCCTTGTTGTTCTATAAACTCATCTGAAAATAATTTTCAGTTTTGGATGTGTGCGAAAATGAGTGAACAACAATGTTAGCGACTGACCAACCCACTTGGATTTTATTATTCATTTGTATCAACATCTGTCATCACTCATATATTCAGGCTTAAGTCGCCAGTCAACCCGGACACTCATTATTCAGCTATAGTAACCAACCGTTTTTAGATAAGAAAAACTTAACCAACCATGATTCCACATTCGATTTGATGTGTCTACTGAAGTACTTACACTATTGACTGTTACACTCTAGATAAACCATTGGATGTCAATTTATAATGATGCCAAAAAAAAAGTTGTGAATATGTGACGTGATAGATGAAGATGTTAAATCCCTCCTCTGTATTACAGGTTGTCCCTGTGTAGACACTACTCATCCTCCAAAGTCAGACAAGGTCTTGGTCGATATGTTGCGTCCCGCCTCCAGTGGGCCAATAACAAATATGAAAGTTTCCTCAAAAGACGCTTCCCCCGCTTTTACATGCTCTATCACACCTTTATGGAAGGTAAATATTCCACTATTGCGGAGAATGTGCGTGTGATTACTGACTGACACTGACACAGTTACAGGCTACGTTCATATTGTTTGAAAATTATCAGGATTTTATCTTCACTATCTTGCGAATTCCTGGTTTACAAAATTCCATCCTCTTCTTCAGCAAAGCCAATGCAAGAAATTGAGGACAAAATACACTTGTACACTATGTTCTGTGCAAAAACTTAGTAGAGTAGAGTAATTTTTTGGCCTCACAAGAGGTGCACATTTTGCACACCCTGTTTTCCATTTATTTGCATTTCATTTGCTTCAATTCATTCATGTCTGATCTCGGCAGCACTACAAAAAACCAGAGGGTGCCCAAGCTTTTGCACGCCAACATTGTTTGTAGTTATGAAACACATTTTTATATCATTCAAGGTTTTAAGCTACTGTTCCATGATGCCAATGATTTGAGGAGGATTAAAACAAAGATGCTCTCAAGTGGAATCCAATTCCAGGATTTACCCTACAGAGAGATGGAGAAACTACGACAGGTGGGTCAATGCATCATGTTCTGCTCAATCATCTACGCAATATTTTGTATTTTCATCAGCTTGGAAAGTTTTGTAATGTTTATCTCAAATACATATTTTACATTTCTTTCAGATTCGCAGGGACTTAATCAAGGCCATTCCTTTGATGCTGATATCCATCCCTCCCTTTGCCAACTACCTGGTTTTTGTTTTGATGTGAGTTGCTTTAATATGGTTGCTATCTCAGTTCATAAAACTGTGTTTGTATTAAGCGAAGCACATTGAAATTAGAAACTTGAAGGAAACACTGGGATTGCTTACTGACAAAAAGTTTACAAGAATTTGAAAAGGAGCTCAAAATCTAAACCTATTCACATTTTGAGATAAAATGAGTCCACTGGTAAAGTCTGAAAACACCGTCCCGAAAAGTATGTATGATGGACGGCTATCATACAGTAACGCCGATTCATATCATTTCTCCCTGACCTGTCTCAGTTTTATATTCTCTCCATAACTCCATGAATCTCTCCTTTTTGCTATCACCCTCTCCTGTTCACTATCAGGTACTTCTTTCCTCGCCAGCTCCTCATCCCTCATTTCTGGACTCCCGAGCAGCAGATAGTGTTTCGGGGAACGTACCATTCTATGAGAGCCCAGCATCACTGGCCAGTGCTCAAAGGGCTTGAGCACGCAAACTATCAGATGAAAGATGGTCAGCTACAGATTCGTCTTAAGGAACTGTGTGCTAAAGTAAGGGAACGCATGAAAGTTGTTGGTAAAAGTAATAAACTATGGTACTACTACTACTACTTATGGTGAGCGAAATATTGATCAGTGTTTTTTCACATCTTAAGATATGGTGTCACCACAGTTTTCACCCTTAACTCCATTGTCTGTGGCATTTATGGTCAAATGCAGGATCCGTGTTAAGTATTATACTGGGATTTTTTTAGGTGCAAAGCGGAGGACACCCAAAAGTGTCTGAAATCCTTGCTGTTCGAAGTCTCTTTTCTGGACCCCCACTGGGTATGAGGAGGATGAGCGTGGATCAAATGGTTAGTTTAAGTGTCCCTTCCGACTCTTCACCAACTGCTGCACAAATAGACAGAAAATCTGCATATTCATTTGATATGAAGTGTGAAACCCCAGTTAATCTAAATAAACTCTCATTGCGCTTTTCTGTCTTTTTCTTCTTGGCCACCTAGAGACACATCTCTCCCCTCCTCTTCCTCACACCACGACTCCCAGGGTTCCTCATTGGCCGCCGGCTCAATAGTCACGCTCTGGAGCTGTTCCAGCTGGATCGAGCCCTCAGCAGGTTTGGCCCTCAGAGGCTGAATGAGTCTGAACTCAGACAGGTCAGTCACTTGTCAGGGCATCACTGTCAGAAATTCATTCACACTATTGATTCCCATTTCATCGAATAGTTGATAGATTTGACGTTCCTCTTTCTAGGCTTGTTATGTAAGGGGGCTCAATTCTTATGAACTTGGCGCTAACCAGTGCCAAGAGTGGCTGTCCCAGTGGCTTCTGGTGTCCTGCTCTTTAAAAGGTATCTTAACTATGATTATAGATTTTTTTGTACCAACCTTTAACCTTGCCCACTGGCGAATCTGTTGTATCTCATGTTTTTATTTTTATATTTTCAGAGTCAGAGGCATCATTGCTCTTACATAGTCTTGTATTACTCTCTATCAACTACCCACGTGGTTCCAGCCACCATTGACAAGAAGCCAGACATCTTCGCCCATTTCCATTCTGACCTTTCCTCATGCACTTAGGATCCCTGCATCCTGAGCGTCATCAGCATTTAATTTCTGCCAAGAAAATATTTTGAAGAATTTTTAGCCTGAAAAAAAGACAAGGTGCAGTAAAGCACCATGTCAATCTATTCAAGTGCAACTGCTGTATATTTGTCCCTTATTACACAATCTAATTATCAGGCTGATTACTTTGAACCAAAATAATGTATGGGACGAGCTAACGTATTTTCATTATAGTTATTTTTGCTGTTTTGCTTGATTCATCATATTTATTTAGTGTGGTTTCCTCTAGTATGGACAGAACTCAAAATATTACTTTTTGCAGCTTGTTTTACAAAACGTTAAAACTGGACCTCATGAGATACTTGACTTTGGTTTTTTTAAGATAGTTCATATATTTATGGGTGATGCTGAGATATTTTGATAGGTTGCCTCTGCTGTTTTGTAAGTTAGTTACCACATTATGGTGCAGAATTCTAATAGGTTTTCTCTTGATCTAAGACATCATTACACAGTTGCAAAGATAAGCAGTCAGCAGTACTTCACGTTGTGTTACTATTGTGCTTGCAGAAAAGTACCTTTATCCAGACACATTCCAGTCTTAAAACACAGGTAACATACAGTAGTGTGTAATTTCCCATGTATCATGTTCAAACAGGATTTTTGTCATGCACTGTTTTACCTCTGGTGATCTGTCCTCTGCTCTTCCTCACAGTCAGGTCCTTGCAGCACCTTATACATTGTTGTCTTCCCTTCCTGTTGTTGAGGATAGTGATTAAAACCTCCCGATGATTATGTAGTTAATTTAGGCTTATCTGTATTGCAGGAGGCTGAATTTACAACATTGTAGATGAAGTTGACAGGATTTACACTGAGACCTTTGTTTCTTTCGGAGCAGCATTCTCTGAAGCACTGGACTGTCTCAGCAGTCATGATGGCACTTTATGTTCTATTCTCTATTGTTTACTTTGATGCTCTGTTGCTTTGTGGGGGCTTTATGACATTCACCTCTAATGGCCAGATGACATTTGCACCTGTTTTCATTCTCCATACTAGCAAAAAAAGAGGAAGCACACATTGATGCTGGTTAACCTGAACGTAAAGAGGAAATATCTCTTTGCTTCTGTGCCTTTCACAAGGCCTGATGCAATCCATGTTTGTTGCAAAAGATACAAAAATTAGTTCCGTTTATGAAACTTTTATTTTTTTTTACATAAATTATTTCTTCATTGGGTTTTGTATGTTGTGTTGCTTGTGCCAATTATACACCTTGTACATGGAATTGTCTGAAATAAATACCTTTATGGTGCATGCACATGCAGTTCAAGAAAGTCAAACTTAATTTAAAGTCTTTAAAAGTCTTTAATAAAAAATAGAAACTGGGATCTAGCAAGACATAAGTCCACATCAAAACAGTTCCAACATCTATAACAAAGTAAAGTAAAAGCTGTTAAAAGTCCTCCTCACCAACAAGAAAATACCACAGACTTAAAGGAAGATCGATAACTAAATGCGCTTATATTCCACATACATGCAGCTTACCTAGTGATAGTGAACGTCTTTACAATCAGTTAAGAGAAAAATATGTTGTTCAGTGAATTGCATCTGAAATATGTGAATGGTGAAAGTTTGTAAATGAAGATCCCAATGATATTTCATTATTGTTTTCATGTCCTGCTCAGGCATGACACTGAATCACATGACTTCATATCCACTTCGGATTCCTCTCATCAACAGACAGGCAAACACGACTCCCATTATCTGAAAAGAAAAGAAAAAGGAACAATGAAGACACCTGTTTGGTACCTGCAAGCAACGTAGTGGTAATTATTTAAGGGAGACATTTTCCTGTTGAGATGTGTTGGTCATTCAAATTGCTCCAACATACCTGCAGGAAGGCAATAACCAGAGCTGCCACGATCACCCACTGAATGTTTTTCTTCAGCAGCTCCTCCAGAGCAGTGTGACAGCCCTAGATTTAAAAACAAAATGTTATACTGAATGCTGTTTCTTGATAAAACATGGTGCGTCACTGTCATAATTACTTCTTAAAATCATGTTCACGCACAAGGAACAGCTGTGGTTTGTTTGTGCATAACAGTACACATAGTACAAGGAAAAAAAACAAATACAGGTGAAAACTAAAACATCAAGATGCATATTATAAAATATTAATTTCACTGACTTCCAAACAAAAAAGTTAGGCACTGGGTTTTTTACCTCCAGGTACACTTTCTTCGCATCTTTCATAGCCCCGCGTCCACAATTTCGAGTGACATTTCGACAGCAGGAGTCGGGCACAGACTTCCCATCAACACTGAAGCCCCTCCAGTCTGAAGAGCTGTTCGCACCACAGCATTTCAGCTGTCCATGTAAATGAGATAAACCCAAACAACAGGGGGACTTGTGAGTTTTAAGGCTCACCAATGTTTATGACATTTATCAGCCAACAGGACAGAGCAGTGTTATTTAAAGGTGGTGTCAGCTCAAGTAAACGGTTAGTGTTGTTTACACTGCACTTACATCAATCTGCAACTGATCCATAGTCTTCTTGAATTCTGCTGAGCTGCTGTTGTATTTGGAAATCATTTCCGTGAGGCTGTCCTGGACAACAATCGAGACCTGGGTGGAAGACGCAACATGAAACCCCAAGTCAAACAACTCTGCAAGCTTCTATGTAAAGAACAAAAGAAAACAGAGTGAAGTTTTACACTCACTTTGCCCCTGAAGATGTAACCAGCAATGGCTGCTCCAATCTCAACGATGATAATCAGAGAGAGAAGGATGGCAAACTGAGAGAACGAGAAAGATAAGTTTGTCACAAATTTCCACCTGAGAATTCCCAACAGCAAATTGTATTTTAAACATTTCTTGTTTGTTCATTAAACAAATATCACATTATATGCATTACCATAGTGACCATGCAGTAGTTCTCCTTCCAGGCACCGCAGCAGCCAAAAAAGGCAATGAAGAAAATAACAACTCCCACTCCAATGATGACAATAGGCGCTCCTGAGGCTGATGCATCCTTGATCACTAAGGTTTTGTGCAGACCAATCTGAACCAGGATTCCCACGACAATCAGTGCTAGACCACATAGCTGCAGGGGGAAAAATGGAGTTTAGTTTTTGGATACAAATGATGCTTTCACAGTTTCTGCTCATTTCTCATGAGGAGGACTTGGCATTTTTGGTCTAATGAGATAAAGGGAAGTTACAACACTCCTCCATGTTCATGTAAAATGATCTGATAAAGACCTGTGATATTCATGTGTCACTGTTGTGGGTGTGGTGTCAAAGACTTTTGCAAACACTGGCTGGGTGAGACTGACCACAATCTGCTGAGATCCAGAGGCTCTAACTCAAACATCACTGTGAACTGTATTACAAATATTTTATCAAAAGGATGGGCTGTTATTTATGCATGACTGTACCATGGTCCTATTCAAGCTGAGGTCAGGGGAGGACTAACTACTCCACAGTCTGCAAGGATGAATCATAGATCATTCCTGCCAAAGATGATCTACAAAGTACATTATTATGAGCAGTAGAGTCCATTTGCATATGATGCTGCACTGGTGAGGATGGGGCCTCTGGGACATCAGGGATGCAATAATGGATGAAGATGGAAATTGGAAACGTCAACGTGTATTGTTTGGGAAACAAATTAACAAATGAAATAAAATTAAATAAATGAAACCAGTAAATTCCACTCACCCTGAAGCAGATTGTATGTGATCCATATAATTATGCAGCAATCACAAAGATTAAGTCCGTATTTACATCTTAAAGTGATAATCCTTACATTTCCTGTCTTTCTTGTCTAAAACCATTTCCCATTGCAATTTTGTTGTAAGAGTAATTTTACTGATGCGCAGTTTTGACATTCATCTCTGTGTCTCTGTATTCATCTCTTTGTGTCTGACCTGACATTTCCTGGGAAAATGATATGTCAAATGAGTGTCTCACAATTACTCTTTAGTTTCTGCATGTTTACATGTTTTTTATCATCAGGTGGCTGTTAGTCTACAACAACACCACACTCCTAATGTTGATGAGACATCAGTAAGTCATGTCATCTTGCTGTGAAAGGAATTATGAGTCAGTATTTGCCAGCCAGCTGTTATTACCACCGACCACCATTTGGTGGGGAGAAAAACGCTTAATTAAGAGTTATCGCTTTAATATAAAAAAAACAACTTGTATCTACATTTTGTTTTCATGTGAATACTTCCTGCCAACATCTCAATGGATGCTTCAATATATGTCAGACCAATTACAGACCTGTCATCTCTGCTGACAAATGTGTCACTAAGCATACACAAACACATCCTGAAAGGAAGCAGCACAGAGGCATAAATATACCTACGACTGATATCATAAAAGTTTCAGTGATTTGTCAGTTTTTCAATGTTTGTCGTCACATAAAGATCACCTCATGTAAACAAAAGAACAGGTGCACCAGCAATATAAAAATCTCCCAGTCTAACTGGTCTTATTACTCTCACATGTCACCTACAGAAACATTACATAGATTAAGCACTAGAGAGATGTAAAATAAAAGAAACAACTATCTGTAAGACACAACAGTCTGCATAAAAATTGTGAGTGTATTGCCGAGTTAAAATCCATATGCCTGTGTGGCCTGAACGCCAGAAGAGGCAATAAAACGGCAAAGGATTTTATCCACGTTAAGCTCTTGCCAAAGCTACAGTCCTGTCATTGTTGGTACCACCAATGTAAATATTTGAAGGCGAGTCAAATAGGCGGCTAAATGGTTGACAAAGAAAAACATTAAGGGGTAACCTGAAAGTCAAACAAAGTAAAGAGCACGTAGAGCCAAAGACAGCATTAAGGAAACTAATAGTGAACATTCAGATCCTTTAACTTTACCTGAATATCCTGCTGAAAATCTGAGCTGAACAGATGGAAGAGATTGTTTTTAGCCTGCGTACTTCCTTCTGTGTGACCTGTTAAGGCTAATTTTCACACCCAGAGCAGGAAGGCTCAGACTCTGTTTAGGTGCCATAGTTTTTGCAAAGCAAAAAACCAAAACAAAACTACGGAAGTCACATGATACTGTTACACTTTGGTGTTCAGTCGCAAGATTCACATTGCCGTAGTACTACCTCTGCCTTTCTATCAAACAATACAGAGCAGATTACACCTTAGGTTACAGGTACATCATGTTCACTGAAGTAAGTCTTTAACAAACAAGAAAAAGGAAGAAAAGGGAAGTTACGTGTACAACGAGTGGGTGGCCTGAAGTGTGTGTGACAGCTTGCTCATCAGGTGATCGCCCAAATGGTTATATAAAACACTTAACCACAGAATTTGTGGCCAAAGTCACAATTTTAACTAAAGGAAAAATCACTTAAGTGGACATTGCAAACTAAAACACCCGCCAACCCTCCATGATATTTGGCTTTAACGACCTCCAACTTGTGCTGCCTCTTCAAAGGCTGTTCATCTACTCACCCAGAATATGAAGTTGAAAAAGAAAAGCAGGAACTTGACACATTTCATTCCTCCCTCAAGACCCATGGTGGATCAGGATCTGCTTCCTGGATTAGAAAAAAAAAAACAACAACAAGAGTTAGACTTCTTCAGGCTTTTCAAACTGACATTATTACATCAGCTGTAACACGAGCAGCTCAGGATTTACACTCTAGCTGTTTGCTTTTTAAACAGTGATTATGATTTCCATTTAAGGCCACATCATCGCCACAGGCTGACCTAGTTTACTGTCCATATGAAGAACAAGATGATTGATGAGTGAATGATTTTGATTGGAATTATGACACATGTTGTAAGTCTAATCATATCCACGCGTAATAAGAAATCAATATAAAGACCATAGGCCGTGGTGCGTGGAGCCCAGACCGTTAACGGACCGTTAACAACTGAAACTTTGTTCCACGACAAATTACATCAAGCACAGCGCTTTATCTCAAATGTTTTGCCAGCCTAAGAAAACAACAACGCTTCCTCCATGAAGCAAAACGAAAGCACCACCACCCCGCTTTCTCATTCTCTTTGAAGACATTTTCAGTGAGGGAAAGTACAAAGTTTAACTCCTAAAATGCTACCGAGATAACAGTTTTACAGCAAGAGTTAACCGTATTCGCCGAGGCCTACCTTGGCGAAGAAAAGTCTGTATAGCTCCGTGCTGGAGGAAGAAGATGATGAAGTGTAGGAAATGTTACGGCTTCTTCTTAATTTTGCGTTAAGAAGCCCCTCCTTCTGCTCTTCCTCATCTTCCTCCTCCTCTCTTCTTGGTAATGACTCTGAACGGTGCGTGCTGCCTTCAGGGCACTCGGGTTTTCCTAACACTTCCTCGGTGTTCGATATGAGTAGAGTTAATCAAAGGGGTGTTTAAATACGAAAGACCATTTTAAAAAATGCATGAAATCAATTATACACTTCTAGTGAAGTACAAATAATATAGGATCCGAATCCGGGAGTATGAGGCTAGATATGTACGTTTTATATATTTCGCCAAGCAACAGATCATTAATTATTCATTATTATAGAGTTTCACGTTTTTCATAATTGGCACTCCGTATGTCATAACTCTCAAGTACTGTCTCATAATTCTAAGATTCTTAAATTATGCGATAGAATCTCACGAATATGAGATGGTATCTGACAGGTATATAATATATTATAGCGCTAACAACAGAGACTGAATGAATTTGATGACTTTTTTTTCACTTCATGCCCGCACATTTGAGCTCAAAGGTAAAAATTTATATACAGTATATTAGTGATATTGTGACGTGTTTGGGCATATGTGGGCGGGCTGTCCAGCATGCCCTTCCTTGGGCATTGTGCCTCTGCACCATGAGTGAAGTTATTACTACAGTTTATGACACCCTGTCTGTACATATGACGCAGGTTGTCAAATGTGTGATCTGTAGCTAACAACATCCGCATGATACAAAGGTCGTCTTTTACGTCCTTCACTTATTACATTATTCTATATTGGTTTTTCAGGTACTAATCAGATTAGCTCTAACGTGTACATTTTTACTGTAGGCCTGCAATTGTGTAAAAGCAGATCAGTCACACTTTCCAGTGAAAAATAGGGACCAAATTGATGCTATAATGAAAAGGTAACCAATCATTGGGCACTGGATTAACGTTTTGATTACTGTAACTATTCCTATAATCTAACAAATGATCAGAGCTCAGCAGTGCTTCAGAATAAAGGCCTAAATTTACATGGAACCTGATATAACAATATGTCACAGCCCATACACATTACCCCATTCAACACAGTGATGTTGAAATTTATAAATGTACTGGAAGGTATCACAAGTCTGACTCAGCGAGTCATCCTGTGGTCTCTGGGGCAAGACCAAATTCAGTGGTTGATCCAAAGTCCATGAATCTCCCATTGTCTCAGAGGAAACAGTTCCTGAGGTCAGTGAGTGAGAAATCCATTTCCTGTTTTACTCATTGAGTCACTTCCTTACCAGGACATGTGCCCTGCTGCATAACTTGTCTGAAGCAATGAAGCAATGAAGCTATGACAACACTGCGTCCGCTTGAATATGAGTAGTCATTCTTAGTTCCATGCTCTGAAACATCAGTGGGGCATGACTGAGACTCACATGTTTTTCCATCTTTCAGCTGTTTGGGGTGAAAGGAGAAAATCATAGTTTTACAACTATTTATGACATTTACAAAAACAAGTAGGTAGAAAACACTGGATCCCATTGTAAAGCATCACTGCAGTTTACTAAGAATGTTTTTCGCCTCATAAATGCGAGTGAAATAATATATCAACCTTTAGGGAGTACAAAGGTCTATGTGTATCACAAAGTTGTAAACTGTAAACAATGGGTTTAAAGGCTGCCAAGCTGCCTGGATGGGACTCCGCTGTTAATAATTCGAAAATGTGGTGTGTGTGATCTGGTTGTTATCCATAGAAATATGAAAAGAAATATGATATACCAAATAACATATACAATATATATGTGTATGTGTGTGTTTTCTCGTACAAGGATGTTCAATTCAGATTGTGATTGTGTAATTAGCTGCCAAAACCTTTTTGTTGCTTGACCACTCTGAAATTTTTGAGATCAGTGTCAGTGGACCAAATACGGCCATCGAAATTTGTTCACAAATTGTGTTTGGGCCATAATGTTCTATTTAAGAAGAAATTGTTGTGTTGAAAATTGACCACAATTACCAAAAGTAGATGTAATTAATTTAGTCTCCAAACACATTAAAAAAATATATAATACATGAATCTATAAACTACAGATTAACAATTCACCAGCCGAAGCTACCTGATGGCAGCTTCGACATTGTGCTCCCTGGAGACACGTACTCATAATGTTATTGTGTAAAGTGTCACATAGTCACATGACACTGTCCACAATTGAACACTGAATGCATCTGGGGCATCTTTTGGTTGCTGAGTTTGAGAACCACCATCAGTGATTTAGCATTTGCATGTTCGTCATCACAGCAATGTGGTTTTGGTATGCATGCTTCCTCTTTGATCAGCTCTGTGTCTCTGGCACACAGCAACGTTCTGTATCACCGTCTTGGCTTCGTGTAAGTTATACTGAAGGTCAAGAGACCCATGTGTTTTGATCACTCACGCACAGGTCACAATTTATGTCTTTTGTTGTGTTATGGACTTATGACTTTGTCTTTCACCTGTGTGTTGAATTGAGGGCTTTTTCGAGGGTGGGCGGTCACTGTCATTTAAGGTGACTGTAGTGTATTATTCAGTGCTCCCTCTCTCGGCGAGCCGTGGCCCGTTGATGGGTCTCGAAGCGCCATCTAGTGGGCCACAGCGCAAGTGGCGCTGTCAAATGGTTAGCTTAAAAAGGAATTCGTTTTTGTAATTTAAGATAACATAAGATAATCCTTTATTGTCCCACATACGGTGAAATTTACAAAACTATTTATTTTTTAAATATCTAAATATCCTCAAAAATTCACATAAATATTTCACATTGGCATGGCACATATTTACAGCCCATAATATATATTTTTCCTTTTTTGTCATGTCATATTTTCTCTCTCACTTTCTCGCACATATATATATAGATAGTGATAGATATACTGTATACATCATGTGAAATGACAATAACGCATTATACTATGTGTTATACTAACTAACTATACTCAACACGACAAAGCTAATTTGAGTGTGTTTAAGGGATGTGTTTTCTTGTGGGCACGAGCAGTGACGTTACGACTCGTTAGCGTGAACACCTTCCCCTCCAGGCATGTGAACGTGTTGATACCGCAGATTTTAGTATAATAATCACATTTAGGACATTGATTTTTTTTTTTGTTTGTTCAGAGTTCAGGTTTACATTTTTAAATGACCATAGTCATATCGCTTCGCGCGTCATCAGTCACGTGACAATGACCCTTGAACGAGACGTAAGAGGAGGGTCAGGCGCAATCATCATGGCGGGAGGCATGAAAACAATAACTGCTTTCGTTTCTCGGAGCACCAAGATTATGGTTTTTCTATGGTTGCTTTTCTACTTACCTCAAACCTCAGGGGCAGGTACGAGTGAGACGCATCGTTACGTAGGAGTAAAGAAGTCAAACAACCAAGTTAAAAGTAGTATTGCTGAAGCTAACTCGTGTTAGCTAAGGCGTGTGAAGCTTTGAACGCTTCTCTTGTATTTATCTTATATTTTCTTGTATTTGTCGGCAAAGCCGAGATAGTCATAAGATATATGCTTTTCTTTGTACCAAAGATGAGACAAGAGTACTTTTATTTCAACTTGTTTAGCTAACGGAGAATTTATGATCACATAGAATACATGAATTTATACATTACGAAGCTACATGCCCATACATGTTTTTGTTTTGCATGTGTCATTTACTACTTTTTAAAAAGCTGAAAATTATTACAGCCGATTCAATATGAACACAAGTATCAGGAACCGGGGTCAATTATTTTCTCTTTCCTGTTATTATAAATTAATCACAGAACCTGGGAAACCAGGGGAAAGGAATGAATTATATCACTTGATAGAAAACGTGCTGGATTGGAGCTCACATTAGGCTGACTTAGGGACCCCCTCTTAAGTGAAACCTGAAATGTGAACATCTTACACACAACTTAACAAATCATCACAGATGTCCAACAAGAATATTTATCAAGCATGATGTTATGTACAGCTGTGGGGTTTTCATGTCAATACCTTTGTGAAATTTGATAAACAAAATAATTTTCGCAAACAGCATATAAGACAACTGACATCTTTTAAATTTTGTTTGTGTTACAGATGTATTTTTTGGTAAACAGTCTTCCAAGCATCAGATAATAAGTCTACAGGATGGTCACAAGTATGTTCATTCAGGGTCCAACAGTTTCTGTTACACCAACATCATTGTGCCAAACTGGAGGCAAACATGGACAAGAATTGAGGTAAATGTTTTACAGGCCCTGGCCAAGTGAGGATTAATGTTATTGTGGTTTCACTTACAGTATATTGTATGATGGTGACCTATTTTCCAAGGATTATGGTTGTCCTTGTGGTGGTGCTGAGGGATATATCATGCAAATTGATTGGATTACCAAACAAACCCTACTGATGTGATCTGTGTTTAGTTCCATAATGTATGAGAGGAGGTACATCAAATGGAGAGACCTAACATCTGCGTTGTATTTCCATATAGCTGAGAACATGATTCCAATTTACACTGAAGAGAAAGAAGGATTCAGAAAATTACACAGAACATTTGATCCAAGGTACGAGTGGAGTGGAGTAGGAAATATTTTGCGATGGAAGCCTGTGTACTAATGTCAGGGAGACAGTTACTGCAAGAATGGCAAATGTAAATCACGGATAGGGATCTGTGGTCATGTCAGACAATGCAACCCTATAGGAACAGTATTTTCTACCCGCTCTCTGATTTTCAAAACCTATTATCTATTGTAGCATTTTTTTAAGCTTGACTTTTTTGTATTTGATTACGATTTTTTATATTTCCCATTTAGAAGTTAATACTGCACCACAAACTATATACAGGAGTTGTTTTGCTCTAATTGCAATTTCCATTAAAATTATTTAATTGTTTTATAATAACAAGGCCTCTGCTGGCATACTAACATAGGTATCTGTCTGTTCACAGTTCTGGTAAAATGTTAACATATCTAAGTCTGCTCTCACATGAACATATGGTGAGGTCCTCTAAAATGATGATCGTTTTCTTGTTTAAAAAGATAAAAGTCAAAATTTAACACCAATTTTTTTAGTTTTTTTGTTGAAATTCATTCATGATTTTTACTTTTCACAAGCATCTCCACATAAAGGATTATTCATTAATCATGTCTGACCAGCAATTATTCATTCACTTAAGGAAAGCTACCGTTGTCGAACAGGCAGAAATCCGACCTCCTTGCAGATTGGTGGCTGTCAATCCTTAATCTTTTCTCTACTTCAACAGCTACATCCCAACAGCCCCAAATATTAAAGATGTGCACTCCTAACGTTATCACATCTTTAATATTATCAATTAAAAGAAGCACAAAACTATGGATTATCACTTTTAAGAAAAGATAATATAGATGTGAGTAGTTACCCAACTTTATCACAGGAATCAATGCAGAGATATGGTGTTAATCAGCACCACAACCCTTGGTTCTGTTTTTAAAACATTGTATTTTGTAGAACTCTCACCTACCAGCACTGAAGTACATATATAGTTACATGTATTTATAGCTACATTTAGTGAACACTACAGATTTTACATCTCAAATGCACCTTTACACGTATACATAATCTTTGCAGTGTTCATACTATGGCCACTGCAATTCAGTAAGTGAGCAATACCTTCGCTGCTAAGTTTTTATCCCACTGTTTTGCAATAGCTGCTGTTAATAATATTTTCTTTTTGTACAGCCATTACAGCTGCCAACGTTTATTGTATTGTACTGTTCTGTTCTTATGCTGTTTTTCATGTACTGTATATGTTATCGTTTTATGGGGTATAGCAATACATAGATTTAATTTAAATATTCAGCACTTTAAACCATACCAGTCCAGTTCTATCTCTCTTCTATTTCCTCTCTCCTTAACTCTGCATTTTATCTTTAATTTTGAAGTTTTTAATTATTTGATCGATTTGAATTGTTGTTTGAATAGACAGCCAGATTGCTACCCAATTTGTGCGATGACGATAAAGGACTTTTGAATCTAATGGTTATCATGTGATTAGACTGTTGGATATATGGTTTGGGTCTATAATAACTGAGAATTTCTGACAGGTCAGAGTGTGGAGTTCAAAACAGTTTAAAGTGGAAATAGCAGAAGACGAGAAGAAGCTGCAGGACCTGAACCAATTTAGCGTATGGGGTCTGTTCATGAGCTTCATACATGAGCGATACAACGAAACAACTATTAATATCAGCCTGTTCAGCACAAAGACCTGCTTTGTGATTAATCCTGCTGATGACAAAAGTCAGTACACTGTCAAACCCCTACGCAGTAAGTGGAGAATATTACTAATTTAAGCATGTTTATTTATGTTCATTACACAGCCTTCACAAAGTTTTCCTTTCCTTCATTAGTGTTCTTTCTTTGTCTTTCTTTCTTACAGAGTTTGACATCTATCTGTTTCTGTTGTTTCTCTCCGGGGTGTTGGTGTTTTTCTTTGCAGATTCCCTCAGCAGGTATGTTTCCCTTATATGTTCACTTTTGCGTATTAGCCTTAGTAGCACAAAAATAAGTTATTAATTATTCCATACTTCTTTGCAAAAAGGAGTCAAGTGTTCTTCTACTCTACTGGTATGAGCACGGGCCTGATTGCCTCTCTCATCATCGCCATTTTCATTTTGGCACGCTTCTTGCCAAAGGTAATCGCAGAAGTTTATGGCATTTTACTCAATAGCACGTGTTTGGAAATATTAATTGTGTTAAAGGATAGTTTATCATTTTAGCCTTTTAAATATGATTTTTTTTGCGTTTGCTCTTCCTGCAGAAAAGCCCTTTCTATGTGTTGATCGTTGGTGGCTGGTCATTCTCTGTGTATGCCATCCAGCTGGTCTACAAAAACCTGCAAATGATTCTGCAAGAACACTGGCACCTGGCACTTGGTACTTGCATAAAGATGACATCACATATACAGCCAATAGGTTTACACGCATGCAATGCATATTGAGTATTTGTCTGTACTGCGTTGAAAGGAAGAATGCAAGTGAGATGTGTACACCTATGGAAAGAATTAGATTCGACCATTTTCCTAATATGATGTATTGCAAGTATTGCATTGCATAGTATGTGGCGAGTCAGATCTATGGGGAAATGCATGCAGAGCCAATTACTGTGAATGGGATGTTTCCACACCTGGCTGAATCAATTTGCAATCGCATAACCTTGGTCTGTAATCTAAGTAAGCTTACTTTGATGGATGCTGCTTTCAATCACATTAAGTTACCTGACCTTAATCATAGCTAAATCAAAGTTTTATTTAAGTTCATGCAAATGTAATGACTAATTTCCTGCCAATAGAAACATATCAAACCAAGATTCTAGTTACCAGCCTTTGCTTCGTATGTATGTACCTGCTTATGTATCTCCTGTATTTTGTTGATGTGTTTTGCCAGGTTATGTATCGGTAGTGGGATTCATCAGTTTTGCTGTATGTTACCGGTACGGCCCTCTGGCGGATGAGAAGAGCATTAACATCCTTTCATGGACCCTGCAGATCATTGGCCTGTTCCTGGTATATTCTGGGATTCAAATCCAACAAGTTGCATTTTCCATCATGGTGGCAGCTTTCATCTCCAAAAACTTGGAATATCCAGTCTCCCTGACACTTGTTGCATGGCGGTGCGTCTTTAAAATCCCACCACAAGGTGGCAGCACTGTATTAAACTGAGAACCAACCCAAAGGAATTTATGTCTCATTCATTTATTGTTTAGCACATTGTCAGTTCATTTTTTTTAATTAAACATATGGCCTGTTGCAGGAAACTCAGACAGTGTTTTCCCTCAAAACCAAAGCCATGTCGCTTATTGACTGAAGAAGAGTATCAGAGGGAGGCAGAGGTAGAGACTCAACGTGCGCTGGAAGAGTTGAGGCAATTTTGTCAGAGCCCACAGTTTAGCCCATGGAGGGCCGTGTCCACTCTTCAGTCTCCAAAAAGGTGGCTTTGTTTTACTGTGTTCCCATGTGTACCCTTCATGTAATTAAAGTTAATCTCTGAAGTCTTCTTGTATATAATGCAGACATAAAGCCATGATTAATAAAAATGTTATTTCAGTTTTTCACTGACAGTGGCAGTTGAGTTGTTGTGTTGCTGATGATGTTGCTGTAATCCACAGATTTGCTGATTTCGTAGAGGGATCTCCTCACCTGACATCAAATGAGGTGTCTGTCCATGCACAGGAATATGGCTTTGGGGGGTCCTTCTTTGAAGATGAACTTTATGCCACTGATGAAGATGAGGAGGATGACATTAAACCTATCATGAATGGAGATTGACGCAGCACAGTGGTGGAGCTAAAATGTCATCATTGCCTTTCAGAAAGGTTGGAGAATGGCACACTATGGCTTCCAAGCAAGAGTCCAGTCTGAGAACACATCATTGTAGGAGCCACCTCATGGTTGAGACTTTAAAATACAGTGAATCATCATTTGGAGGTAAAAAGTGTTGAATTAATACTGTACAATAATAGTTTGTTTTGGGATGGTGGAGAGATATGTTCTAGCTTGGCATTCATGTGTTTGAGTCAAAGCTCAGTTATTTTTTTTTACTCTGTTTTATACACTTTAGAAGAAAAGTTTGGAATTAAAGAATATTGTATTTGAGTTCTGTGACAGGTTTTTATGTCATTGTTACAGGAGTTTGGGGCTTCAAGTCTCTTTTAGCAGCAATTGGGCAAAAGGCGGGGACACTCAGGACAGGTCACTAGCCTATCGCAGGCACAGACAACTCAGTCACACTCCCATTCACACCCATTTATATAGAGATAGAAATAGATAGATCTACTTTATTAATCCCAAAGTAAAATTCAAGATTCTTCAGTTCATCTAAGCTGCACTCTGGAGGTCGGAGGAAACCCAAGTACCTGGAAACCTCGCATACATGGGGAGAATTTGCAAACTCCACACAGAAAGGACCAGGGACAGTCTGGGGTTCACATCTATGACCTTCATGCCTCATTTTAAGTCAGAGGAATCTCAAGAGACCTCTCAAATGAGTGGCCTTGATTTGTTCGTATGGTCATGGGCTTTTTTCATTCAGGTTCTCTGAACTAAATGCAATGGAAATGGAAGCAGAACTTCAATCCAAATTATCTTGCAAGTTTTCTCTAATGTCATGTATAGTTTCAGTTAGCTTTATCAAATGTATTGGGGACATTGTGACATTTAGCTTTACCGTCTACTTCACTATTGGCTTCTGTCTGAGCCACATATAAAGACCAGGAACAGGGTTGCAAATGACTGCTCCGTCATACACACCACGTTTTAAACAGCTGATTCAGCAGGGATTATTTGCATGTGCTTCCCAGGCAAACAGACTTGCAATGATAAACAGTACAATCACAGTGACTTGCTGTTGCATTTCGACAGTCCTACTTCCCTAAAAACACACCACTAATGCGGAAACCTCAGTCCGGTGCAAACATAAGTCTCTGTACACGCCAAGAAGGGGTAGTCCCTCAGATCTGACCGCAAACTGCATTGTTAGCCCCCTGTAGCTTCATGTAAAGTGTGGAGTTCCCCAAAATGTTTAAAAAAACTGGCCCACATTTTTATTAGTTAATTATCACAAATATCTTTTCAAGCATTCTCACATTATTTCTTCACTTATCCTGAGCATCCCGATAACAGACAAGCATGCATGCACACTATTGCTTTCATTTTATGGGGAACAGATCCAGTCTTCGTCAAAAGACAACATGTAGAATTGCGCATTATGGCAAAAGAAGACTGCAGTGTTTATTGTAGGCATATAAGACAAAAAATGAACATGCACCACATTACAACATGGCACAATTATTCATTCACATGTCAAGAAACAACCAGAAAGTCACAGTTTTTAAATTCACAGCCAGAACAGCTCATAAAAGAAAAGCAACATCTAAGACTGAGGCAAGCAGAGGTTTTTTAAGAGGGCAACACTGTGCAGTCTCAAAGCGTTGGGTTTCTTATAAACATCCGGAATGTTGGTAAAGAAAAAGAAAAATACAGGTATTCACAAACTTTTATCATAACATAACAGTGCATTTACCATTTTTCATATATTACTTCACTTCTGTACAGATAGGACACATCAAACTGGTTCTCTTCTCACTCATTAAAACCTCAACCTAACATTCTGTGATACAATGCCAGAAGTCCAGTGTCGGTTAAAATCCAGTGTTCAGTTCTGTCAGTATTTGTTGATCCCAAATATCCGAACTCCGTGGAATTGGGGCAGCTTTGGTAGAAGGACACTAAGGAGGGAGCTTGTGTTGATTAGGAAATGAGTTGGATCGTATTTTGTGTAGAAACTTGCAAGAATATACCTGAAGAGGGAGAGGGAAATAGTAAGGTCAACTTTTCAGAATAGGCATCTATGTTGAATCTTTTACAGGAAAAACAACATGAAAACAACAGGTTCTCCAGCTAAATGATACCAACACTGTATCCATATTTGTGACAAAGTCCTACAATCACTTATGAATTATAAACGAACAAGGCCTGAATGAATAAAAGTAATTTAATATAGAGCAAATGATAACGTCACAGTAAACCTGCATCTGAAGTTACAGGAGACATCAAATATCTTAAATCAATAAAGTCTAAAGCTAGGATGATCACAGTGTGCATGAATGAGAGAGCCTGAATTGAAAACCGAGTGCTGCAGTTCAGCTTCCACATTCAACCCGACGTGTACCTGAACGGAGTCTGTTCACTTTCTGCTGAGCATGATGCCCTGCGAGAGATGGTTGAATGCTTTGTGCAATGACAATAGTTTCTTCAATTGATTCGCCACAACAGTCAAGTAAATGGTATTGAGGTCAACGAGCTGCTATTACACATCTAGCCAACACTAACTGTTGCATGTAATGTTATCAAAGCTATCATCAATGGCAAATCAATTGAAAAAGCAAACTCACCTGTTGCTGACAAACAGGGGAATCACACTATTAGTTTCACCAAGACGAGGCCAAATCATGTATTGTACTGCCCGATAAGCTGGCACATGATTTAAAGTTTGATTAATTAATTAGCATGTTGGACTTTACAGAATGACAAAGGACAACCCAGGGAAGAATTTTCCTGTGACAAATTAAGTCAGTACTGTTCAGAACTGTGTATTTGAAACAAAAGCTATATAAAATAATGTTATAGCACAGGAACTTTAGGGAAACTTTGCTGGGAGGTGCCAATGATGTTGGTTGTTCTGCCCATTTCGACTGTGGGCTTGTGTAGAGTTTCACAGTATGCAGTGAAACTCAACAAATAAATACTTCCTTAAATAGTAATAAAACAATATGGGTGTTATTTTACCATAATAAATTGTGCCTGTTAATTTACAGACCCCTTTAGCAAGGATTTGTAGGAACTTGTGATTTCAAAATATTACATTGATTGACACTTGGAATATTAAAAAACAATCCTGTTACCATCAAATTGAGATAAAGTGATTAACTGTATTGGGTTGACCATGTGATGGCTACATTTTACTGGTTTAACTTTAATATTTAGCAACATTGGAAATGAAAGCGATAGTCATCTATTCCTTGAAACAGCCTATGCAAAATTGTTATCGATTGGAACTTTTCAAAAGGACAAAAGAGCACTGTTTTGAATGAGTACGAAACTTTATTTAAAAGATGAACTACTGGTGCTGTGAAAACTCAGTGTGGGAGGCAGGGCGAATGAGCATCTCGGAACTTTTCACTGACGTTTAACCCTAACCTGTACTTTCACGATTGGACTACAGGTAGACTTTGGTGCCTGAGTCCGATGGGAGTCCACTGGTTACTCTAGGCCAGGCTAGATTCACACATCTTTTCTAAGATACACACTAGCCTCTTGTTGGCACAGAATTCCACGCTGGGCTAAGCTCAGCTGGTCAGACTGGTACTCTGTATGTCACCACTAGCAGCAGTCTTCATACAGTAAAGAGTAATATCACTCCACAGCAGTAGGTATGTGGAGTTCAGCACGTGAGAGCATGTCATTCGGTCCCAACACCTATGTGTAGCAACACCGAGAAAATTAATGTTAATAAATCAATGTTCAGCTGCAGCAGTGTCTTCATTGTTGCAGTCGTGACACAAAGAATTTTCAGTGTAGATTTGAATGACTTTGGAGCTTTCACTTCATAGTCAGTTCAGTGTAGGAGACCCAATTAAAGTTACTATTAAAACAAAAACTCGTCATTGACGTTAGATAAGGAGAAACGTATTTTAATAGACGTTAAATCATTTTAAACATGAAGGATCTGAGGTTTTTCACTGATATAAAGCAAATATTGATGTTGTCATTTCTCCTGTACTGTTCAGTCGGGTTTTGTTGGTCTGAAAACTCTTTGCTCTGTGCGGAGTTGGCAATACACGGACAAAATTCTTCAGGCTTGGCTTGGGTTCAGAATGAGAGCATGATGGTATACATGGAGCCAGGTTCGGTTTGTACAAAACGCTCAGGCCCGATTTCAATATACCTGCCCTAACTTTGTCAACAGGGGTCAATCAATTGCACCCAGTCCTGAGGGTAGCTCACCCCAAATCGGTGAAAACACCTGTGTGGGTGGATCACGAGAGAGGCTTTAATCTGAAAGGCTCACAACTGTTAGTGAGTCAGAAATCACAAACTCAGCAGTGTATTAAGTCAACAAATATAGTCAATTTGAGAATATGCGGAGCTGACCCTATCTTTTAATTATTCAAAGGTAGTTTAAAAGCACCGCACAAATATGATTTATCCATCAACCTGTTAACTTATTACAGCTGACTGGACTAAACAGTCATATTCTACTGCATGCTGGTTTATCCATCTTATTCATATTTGTAAGCACTAAAAACACTTACAGAACAATTGGTGAGATGGTGAGGAATTTCCGTGAAGCGGTGAATTGGACGCCGTAGTCCATCTGTTCCCAGTGTGTGAGCAAACGAGCTTTACCTTGGTCCGGTGTCTCAAAAGGAGTGCCCTTCACTGTGTGTAGAAACAGGTACATCACCTGCAAAGGATAAACCACACACAGAAACTGGCATGAGCTAAAAAACACAGGACTGTGTGTGAGGTAAGAGTACTAACCACTAATCCACAGTGCAGCTCTACCTGAGCACATCGACTTTCTAACTCTCTCATTGAGCTTGATGAGCTGCTAAACAACAGATGAGCAGATGTTGCACAAATGATAAACAAATGCTTGCTTGTGAGCATGACCTGGTTGCAAGTGAGGATTTGCAGGACAGCAGCATGATATGGTACATTCACTACTGTATTTAACCTGTGCATATTGACCATATGGATGGATGGTAGAGAGGAGAATTTGACGTTTCTATGAAGATTTTAATGTATTTTTAATGAAAAAGGAACCAATTGGAACCAAGAAGAACGCAAGATGAATTATTCTTCATAGTGTGGTGGATAATGTATCCCAAAATTATACTTTAGTAAAAGAACAGATATCAAATTCAAAAATGACTTAGTTAAAAGTAAAACTGACCCGTCAGTAAACACATTCGAGTAAAAGTTATTTGGTGGCTGATGTTACTTTTACTTAAGTAACAGTTTTGTATTTGACTATTGAAAGTAAAAGAATTTCTCATGCTCAGTGGCATTTATACCTCATGATAGTCTTCAAATTAATAAAATTATAATCTTCTCCCAGTCTGCATATTGAAAAGCTGTTTTAGAATTCTTTATACACCGGGTCACATAGATGTTTTTACAAAAGTCATTGAGACCAAGTTTATTTTTTCCTACAAATATGTAGTTATGTAAAAGTAGCAATTTGTAAAAATATTATACTCCACTAAAGTAAAATATCTTCTACAACACACTATGCTTGTGTATTTGTACTTTCTTACTTAATACCGCTGCATTTGCGCAATACTCAAGTATTTCTTCTCACTGAAATTTAAGTCAAAAATGTGATGAGGCTGTACACTGGGATTCTGCTGTATACATACACCAACACTCTCTAATGGCTTTAGTAACATTGGTAACTAAATTAGGCCCACAGGCCCAAAAGGACACACAATCAGTGCTACAACTATGGCTCAGGTTTGTACAACAGTAACAGTACCAGGTTGTGGATGACATTGGTCAGGGTCCAGACAAGCGGGACAGTGAAGAAAGGAATGCTGAGCAGAACGATGTGCAACACAACAGTCAGCAGCATGTAGGTCAGCCAGATCCCTCTGCTGTTCATTACCCGTGTGTTGGGGTTGACCTCGCTGTGAGCTACGCCTACATTCATCCTGAAGAAAGAGGGAATCCATCTTTAACATTCTGGCATGCTGAAAATGAATCTGCTGGTGGTGGTTCTCACTGCTCATTTAGCTTAGAAAGTCTAAGAATCCTAGAAAAGACTCTACATCCACTGAACTACAACCTCCCACATTCCAGCTTCTGAGATAAAAAAAATTCTCATTATATTTTCAGTCTAGATGTTCCTCGATTTCAATGTAATGTTAATGTATGCAAAGTTGTAGTTTATCCACAAGCAAACCCTAGCTTATTTGGGAGCATCTCAAATAAATCTAGCAATTGATTGATTAATGAATAAATAAATTCACGTACAATAACAATAGTAATAACAATAACAACGATTGTCATAACAAGAACAACAACTATTATTATTATATGCAGGAGTGGTTAGTTGATGAAAATGTTAAATATGCATTAACACTGATAGTACATTTTGCGACATGAATGGGACAAAATCTGAGGACTGCTTATGATATGTTAGATAACAATTTAGAGGAAATAAATGTGTAACCGGGTGTAATAGACCTTTTTCAATGGAATCAATCTGACGGTAAATAGTGATGAAAGTAGGACAAATACAGGTGTTAGCAATGACATTAATTAGGGTTCCATTCCATTTAGGTTGAAGAGAGCCTGGTTCCAAGGGAGGTCACACTAAATCCTCGACCCTTTAGCCTGTAGAAGCTGTTCTTTTAGATAGCATTGCTAAAACAACAGATCTAATGGTGGCTTAGGAGTTTTGCACAGTATTGTACATGTACATATACATATATATATATATACATATACACACATACATTGGGAATACTGGAGAAATGACGCCGCCCGGCTAAATTGTTGTACGAAGAAAACCAAACGCTTCCTCCATCATACAATTTAAAGCTAACGCCACAACATTTAAGGAGTAACGTGCATTATCATCAAATTATTGCAATACTGGCGAAAGTTGGACTTGAGTGTTTGCATACATTTACTGCATTTACTGCCCAGGCATACCAACATTCGCTAAACCACCATGGTTAGCTAACATTACACCCGCAGGCTAGCATCTGCAATGCTATCTACAGGTTAACAAGCTAACGTTACTTCTAATGCGCACTTCATTTAAAACTTCACGTAACTTTAGCGTCGGTAAGTTATTACTGACGGGATTACTTCGACAATCAAAATGTGATCTAAGAGGTTCCGCCTCTCAGCGATTCGGAATAAAAAAGCTTCACATTTTGACAGAGAAAACTTTACCTTCCTGTGTCGTCTTAGCTTACCAGGAAATTCCTGGTTCTTAGCCCCGCCTTTGTTAGCTTTGGGTTGGCTTCCTGAGCAGGAACATAGAAGTGATGCAGGATTGTACAATAAAACAAACGCATCTCACAATCATAGGACTCACCCGTAAGTCTAACAAATAACATGATTTATTTTTTTGTTCTCAAAATGTATGAACATTCATAACCTTTTTACATCAGGCTACAGTAGAGTAGACATATGAATATACTAATGAGTCTCCCCACCATCAAAATTGATTGGAAGCTGCTATCACAACCAAACTGCCTGATAAGAGGACAACTACATTAATTGCTTAATTACTGTTGTACTGATGATGTATTATGCAAACAAACAAAACAATTTGAGCTAAATTCACATGACTTTGTCAGGAAATAATAATAAATAATTGTCAATAAATAATAATAAAGTCCAAAAACACAGATGTCCTGTGCAAGAAGTGTCGGGTCGTCTTCGGCTGCTGAGGAGACTAAGGTCTTTTGAAGTGTGCAGGACACTGTTAAACATTTAATGACACCCAGCAGACCACTGCAACCTTCTATGCAGTGGTCTGCTGGGTCTGTGGAAGCACTGAGAGGGTGAGAGGAGGATTGTAGCAACGCTGACATCAATCATGGACAACACCTCTCACCCACTGTATCAGACATATTAATGAATGATGAATGGAACAGCAGAATGCTGCACTCACTGTGTAGGAAGGAGGATGAGGAGCCTTCATTCCAGCCACCATCATGGTAAATGGTAAACGGACTGCATTTATATAGCACTTTTCTAAAGCGCTGTACAATGTTTGCCTCTCATTCACCCATTCCTTCATACTTTCACACCGACTGCCAAGGTAACCATGCAAGGCCCACTTGCTAGTCCGGAGCAATTCAGGATTAGGGTCTTGCTCAGGGACCTTTGACGAGTCTCACCACCCTACCACCTGGGCCACGCCGCCATCACACTCTAGAACACCAACATGAGATAATGGATCCTAGTGTCCTTTATGAAATATGTATATATGCAATATGTTGTATGTAACATTTGAAATGCACTTCATGGTATGTGTGTATAGTTTGATATGTATTTTGTATATGGTATGTATACTGTAGTATGGTCAGTATATATAGTTCTGTTGTGGTAATTATAGTTAAATATGAATATATTTCATTAAATATGTTTGAATCTACTTAAGTTAAGAATAGTTAAATATTTATTTAGAGTTATTTTGTTGACTATTGTATAGTGCTTTCTTGCATTTTTCATTCTGTTCCTCTTTGTGCCTGTTTTTTATTCCTATGCTTTTGCCCCAAACTTCACCCTCACTCTTGCGGGATCATTAAAGTTCATCTCTTCTCATCAAACATTTCATATAATTATAGCAATTTTATGATACTGAAACACACATGATCTTAATAGCACATATTGGTTAAAAAAATGATAAAAACACAATAACCAACAATCATTATCATCATCACGCAGTACAAGCTAAGTGATTGGAAAGGTCGTCTGACGTTTACAGCACAAGTTACAGCAAAGTTCACAGGAGCACCATTTTTTTTAGATTGATACTTTATTGGCTTTAATGAACAAAGTGTTTAACATGTAAAGTAACACAACTTTATGTAGTTCTGTATCTTCAGAAAACTTCTTGCACTAGCTGTTCCACTGTTCCCCCTGAGTGTCTGGAAGTATCCTCGAACTAAAGAAAACCGAAATGAAATATGTTGCATTACATATTGTTAGATTATTATGTATTTGTATTTATATAATCCATATCATGTATTATAACATAGTAATAGTATATATATTGTTTATTATTATTATTATTATTATTATTATTATTATTATTATTATTATTATTATTATTATTATTATTATTATTATATTGTGTTTTAGTCTTTGGTTGAAACAAACAGTAAACGTGTACTGATTCCCCTGGTCCTTCTGCCAATAACACCAATTTTTACCAGTCTTCTCAAATTACTTAAGACTCATTTGCAAACAGTAAAGTACTATGAACATTTCAAGATGAGAAAAGTGCTTCCAAAAAGACAAAGAATCTATGAATGGTTTAATTGTGTATACGGCACCTCACTCACAACTCTTTCATCATATGTGAAAGCACTGTCTGAGGAACTTCGCACGCTGAGTCAGTCAAATTTTAAACCACTTCTCAAAACATGATCTCGTGCAGTTACAATGTTGATTCTTGCTTCTGCTCACTTTCATTTTTTTTCCTTTCTGTTTTTGTTTCATTCATGATTTTATTTTTCCTCTCGCCAAATTATTCATGACCCTCTTTTGTGTTGCTCTATGCTGTTTTTAGAAAAGTGCTCTATAAATGATTTGCTCATGAAGCATCATTCATGATAATCATTCATTTCAATGAAACTCACTAGAAAATCACAGGCTGACCATGTTCCTTTCTGCATGGAGTTTGCATGTTGTCCCCTCATCTGCAGAGGTATCTTCCACGTACTCCAGTTTCCACCCACATCCAACGACATGAATATTAGATGAATCAGAGTATCTAAATTAACTATAAGTGTGAATGGCAGTACGATTGAGTTGTCTGTCACTATGTGTCCACCCTGAAATAGTCTTGACCCTTGTCTGTGTTGTACCCTGCCTTTCACCCAATCATGTTGGGATGGGCTCCATCCCCACTGCAATCCAAACATGGATAAACAGAGTAGATAATGGATGAATAATAACAATACAACAAATGCAGTAGCATGTGGGTGTACAAAAGTGTGTCATACACACCACTGTGTGTAACTTCAAACACTCTGAGGACCAGGTCAGCTGATTGTCACATGAGTCCCTTTAACTGGGAAAGGATGAATGAATCAATCAATGCATTCTGGACTCATTCAACGAAAATACTTCCTTGTTGTGTAATCTTTTATTACCTTTACGCCAAGGCTGCTTCTACTTCCTCCATCATAATTTGAAGGTGACATCATCCTTTTCTCAAACTTTGATTCAGCATTGCATCATTGCCCCTTAAGGGAACTCCGTGAAAAACATTTCATAATAGATACATTGACTAGAAGGAAGCTCACGGGAAGCTGTGGAGATTCATGGGGCAGCAGGACTCTTTCAGGAAAGCACAACTTCCCTCTTATGCCAGACTGTTTGTCTCATATTGGGGAAATGCATTCATAGGTAACGTAAGCCACAATGAGGAATTACTTCATTTTGTGTACCAGCACATAGTAAACACTACAATGTATTTATTTTGTGATTTGTTTATTTATTCGGCAACAAGTTGAAAGGACATGGTGACAGGAAGAATCCAGAAGTACAATCAATAAATAATTTTGATGAATAAATAAAATAAATATCATTCTAATAAATATAATGCCATTGGAATTACAATTCATGCATACATGTTGATAAAAGAGTGGAAATATTGTTTTAAAAGACAGCCACTCTGACCAATGTGATCAAATGAAGGATGCATACACATCCACAGTTGCATATGAGCAAACATATGACACTTTTGAGGCTCTACATGCAAGTATGAGCTGAGCTCTCTGAGTGATGAGCTGGGTCTCCAACAGCAAAAACACGAGCAGTGAGGATGGAGAAGGACAAGAGTCTGTCAGTGGTGTAGTGGCACAACAGAGCCTCTTGCCAGAGAGCAATGGGCTCAGATTCTTCTTCACTGACGTTAGACTCCTATAAAGAAAAAACATTGAAATTTGAACATATAATTTAAATATCGAAGCTCAACTCATCCAATATCTATACAGCCTATGTTTAAAAATCTATTCTGTTTGCAGTTTTGAGTCTCTGAAAAAAAACGTATACACTGTACCTGATGGTCATTTATCTCTCCTCGTGCCCTCATACATCTGCTGACATCTTGATGCAGTTTGTGCAGAGCTGGTTTGAGTTTGTGGGCAAACTCTGAACAGCTTGTAAACTGTGCAAGGGCATCCACTTCAGAGCTATATCTCCTCAGGACATCTAAGATCTTCCCAATACATGGCTGAGAAAATAAAATCGCATAAATCACCATCACGAAAAAAATATTTGAAGTCACCGTGGAATCACATATTCGCATTCATTTCTGCATAAGTTTTTGTGACTTACCCCCGTTTTCTGTTTGAGGCTCCCAGGATCACACATATCTTTGGCCTCCATCCAAAGAAGTGATGTGGAGAAATCTGCAATATCTTTGGACCCATTCCGTGCCTAAACACATTTATAACACGAGAGTTATATCTTTAACAGTCATATTAAGATAATATAAGATAATAATAAGATAATATATCTTGCAAAATGAATATTGTACATTAACATAATAAATGTAAAAATACCTACCTCCACTGATACAGCTTGAACAATTTGGTTAAGCTGGAGAGAGCTGCTCCTTACATCCATACATGCGTCCTGGAGGCTGAGCCCGGTTGGAGCGCATGACGCAGCCGTGAAGAGCAAGAAGACAGTAACGGTCAATGCCAAGCTAAAGTCCATGTTGAGTGCTTGTGTGTGTGGCGTTGGATGTCTCCTGTCGTGATCGTCTCTCTCTGTGTCAGTGTGTGATCACTGCTGCTGGGCCGGGCTTTTAAGTGCTGTCGTGAGTCACTGCAGGACTTTCCTGTGTGCTTCAACCAGGTGAGTTCATGCAAATCATCGAGTGATCAATTAATACCGTCATTGACAACAAAACGTTTCTTCAGAAAACAAGAGGCTTGACACATACGTAATCTCATCAGAAATGATAATGATACATGAAGGTGATGATTGATAGATGCTCACAATGACTTATCTGATAAGAGATAAGAGATCATGCCCTAAAAACTTAATGCGTATTCAAGCATTAAGTTTTTAGGGCATGATCTTTTAATTTGGGTAGAAGGAGAAAAAAAGAACGGAATTTTTAAAATGTATTTTATGATTACAGAGAATTATATTTTAATGTAATTTCCTGTACATTTTGGTACGTGTCAACTGATGTATATGAACCATTTACTTCTAGTTACTGTACCCGGTGCTTTTAATCTTTTCGTTTCATATTTATTTTCATTTGGTTCTGTATTAAACTTGTAAGGTCAGTCAAGGCGTCAAAGGTATCGGTGAAAAATAAAGGGATCACAAGTGACCACACTGAGTCATGTGAATTAATCGGAACTACATTTCTCATGTTGTAAAACAAAAAATATGTTCTCCAATTAAGCCAGAATTGCTTCAATCAAGTTTCACATCTCACGTCGAGGAAGTGAGATAAACATTCACACTGTTGGGTGGATAGAAAAGTAGTCACTGACTGGAAAAACTTTCCACATGTGTCCGCGGTCTGCCCCCATTTACCAAAGTAAAACGTCTTCATTTAATTCGAAAATCCTCTCTGGCATGAAGAGCTTTTATTTATGAAAGGCAGCGACAGAGGAAGACAGAATTTCCTGCTTCCTATACACGATAAATTCGATGACTAAATTGGCGTCAAAGTCACAAAACGTCAACAAAATATGAATCAAAGTCTACCAGTAACTGTCAGCAAATCTCTTAATAATTCGCTCATTATTTTTTTTTTCACGACTGAAAAAGTGGTTATTTCCAAAATGGATTAACAAATTCTAGTCTGATATCTTCCTTCTTCCAGCGAAGAGTATGTACTTTTTACAATGTATCAAGTGGTGGATAAAGTACCTCAAGGTTGTGCTTGAGGAAGAGTACAAATATTTAACTTATAATTACTTAGTTACAAGTAAAACTGCTCCATCAAAAAAACATATTTTAAAGTAAAAGCCATGATCTTAGTTTTACTTCATTTGTTCACTTATTTTACATTTTTGGGTAATAAATGTACTTAAATGGTGTTGACAGTAAACCTAAAATACTTCCTCATCCTCACAATGTCATTTGTACCCTGTGATCGTTTTCAGGTGAACAAAATCATAATCTCAGCCACCTGTTTTTAAAACTGAATAGCACCCTTGTCTTACATAATGAAAAGCAGTTACCAAAGACTTGAATGAAGCTTTTCTGTGAACTGTGAAGCATCCAATGAATATGACTCACGTCAAGACTGACTGTCAAAGGTCATCTAAGAAGTATTTTGTGTTAACTTCACAGCATTTGCGCAATATGGAGTAAATCTATCGCATACAGTGAGAGCTCTATAGCTGACAAATTTAAACTCATGGTACATTTGATGATGACTAATAAAAAAATTTAGTCTGAAGTAAAAGTATAGATTTTCCTTCAAATATTTAATTAAGTAAAAGTAATAATTTATTTGTTCATATTCCACTAACGTACGATGTTTCCTGAAACATATACTTAAATATCGCACCGTGAAGTATTTCGTTACTTTGCACTTTTACTTTTACTTTGCAGTGACTATTCTTTAGTCAATAGGTAATATTATTATTATTGTTATTATAACTGAGAAAAAGAGACAAACCGCTGAAAATCAATCAACCAATCAATACATTTTACTCTTTTACAATTTCAGAGGAAGAGAACTGTTCATTAATACAACATAGGCGAACGCTGGAGCGCCATTGGTGCTGTTGAACACAGCCCTGTTTGCACCGGAAATGTTATTGTTGTGACTGGAGCATGGCCTCAAGTGTGCTAAACAATGCTTCAGTAACAGGTTGGTATAAACATCTATCGCTATTTCGCGAATTGTAGGCGTTTTTTGTTTGAAGAGGAACGACACTCGCTGTTGTAGATGGTCTGCATGTAGCCAGAGCCTGTTAGCCACAGTGTTGTTAAACATTGCTACCATCAGATAAGATATGCAGTTACAGCTAGCTGCTCATTAAAGGAGTAATGTAATGAGGCACTACTTGTATAATCCGAGTAACGGCGTAATCCTTCACAAAATGTCATGTTAGAAGCTTTTGTTATTTATCTCGCTCATGAGCTTGCTTCCGGACTCGATAGCCTAAGTAAAGCTAAAGCAAATGTGTTGCTAAGCTAGCATGTGTTTGGTTTGTCTGCATATGGGTAGACCGCTGAATTGGTTCCACTGAGTCTTTGTGACTATGAAGAGAGAGAAGTTCAACATAAACATAAAGTGCAAATTTTCCGCTCATGTATTATGCGTGGAGTTTCATATACAAACGGTTATATCGATTAAATTCAGCATTAAAATTTCTTGTTATTCTTGACTTTTATAGTCTTTTATATTTTCTCCTTTGTAGCAGTGTTAGATTTTTTTTTTTATAAAAGCGATTAAAACGCTACAAAAACGAGACAAACAGTAGGTAAACATCAATACATTTAAGGTGGACAACTACAGTCTCATGAATAATTCTGCAGGTGTATCTGCTGTGTCCATGTCCCTGTTTAGGTTGACATAGCCGTACTAATGATGAACTTTGACGGGCTGGATGCAGGGATGGGTGAGTACCCGCCCAGCCTACACGGGACACTGGATGCAGGGTTGGAGTCTTCCATGGACCCTCACCTGAATCCGAGCTTACTGCAGGGTGTGGAGCTGGACCCAGAGGGCCTGGCAGTGACAGTACCCGAGTCTGTGCACCTCATGGAGGGGATGTTCTCTGAACTCCACAGTGTTGTTGCAGAAGTTGGCATCCCAGTTACTACAACACATTTTGACCAACAGGAGGAAATGCTATGGATGGGAAACCATAGGGTAAGAGTATTTGTTATGTTGTCGTGTGTTGTTGCTCTGTTTTCCTTTCTCTTTCCAGAAAATGCAGAAATAAGCTCGGCTTTATCTCTGATTATTCTGCTTAGGGTCACGCAACTTCCTTCTTTGGACCGACAATGGGACGTTATTCGTCATTTCAAGTACATGCAACTGATGACATCCGCCACATTCAGAGTTTGGAAACAGGCGTGCTGTTTCTTTCTAAAAATGACCTCAAATGCTATACTCGTGGGGGCCTGGTCATGTTTGATTACCCGTAAGTTTCTGGTGGTGATGGGGACTGTACCTGCAGCTTTAAAATGGTCATGAACATGCTTTCTTTAAAAAGAATATGTTTGGTTTTCAGGATGGAGGAAGGAGCTGACATGCATAGTCTCATCATGACCGATAACAACACCTTACTCATGGGTGGACTGCAGAACTATGTGGTTGAAGTTGACTTGAATACTGTTCAAGAGACTCAAAAGGTGTGGCATTCGATTTATCAACTGAGCTGTCACATCTAATTGCAAACAGCACAGTGTTGCATAACATTTTTCACCTAATTGTATGACTTCAGATGTACTTTACGTCTGTTTGCTTGTTGTGTGCACGTAATAGTTCACTGTCGAAGTACCTGGAGTGGCAATTATGCGACAAACAAATCGTTTCTTCTTTTGTGGGCACACATCTGGCAAGGTAACAATAGTTCCAGCCCACCAATTCCTAAAATCAGCTTGTTTTACACCACAAACCATGACACTCATTTTGCTTTCTGTCAAAACCAGATAACCCTCCATGATTTGCGCACATTCAAGATGGAGCATGAGTTTGATGCCTTCTCTGGCAGCCTGTCCGACTTTGATGTCCATGGAAACCTCCTGGCTGCGTGTGGGTTCTCCAGCCGAGGATTGAATGGGTTGGCGTGTGACCGCTTTCTCATGGTTTATGACCTCCGCATGATGCGGGCAGTTACTCCACTTCAGGTGCATGTGGATCCCCTCTTCTTGCGGTTCATTCCTACGTACACCTCCCGCCTGGCTATCATCTCGCAGACAGGTAATAGATGGTGAATGTGAGGTTTGCTATAGTGGAAATAGACACATAGCATGGAAATGACAGTCCCTGCTCTTGCTTTCATCAGGTCAGTGCCAGTTCTGTGAGCCCACTGGTTTGGCTAATATGGCTGACATTTTTCACGTTAACACTGTGGGCCAGTTGCTGATGAGCTTTGATGTATCATCCAGCAAACAAGCCTTGGCCTTTGGGGACTCAGGGGGTTGTGTACACCTGTGGTCTGATGCTCCCGAGGTTTCATTCAATGACTACTCACGGGAGACAGAATTTGCCTTGCCGTGCATAGTGGACACTCTGCCTCAGCTGGACTGGAACCATGACCTGCTTCCCCTGTCACTCATCCCCACGCCACTGACCAGCGCAGAGCCTCTGCTGTCAGACTGGCCCTCTGCGCTAGCTACCCCAAGTCCAAGGTAACAGTTAGGCACTTACAGTTGCTGTTTGTCCGACAATAATAATAGAAAGTAAGAATGCTGCTATAGCACTTGCTTACGCATGCTTACCTTGTGTCTGTCCTGTTAAAATGGTCTGTGATTTCCTATAAAAATGTCTTTGTCTAGACGAGCTCCTCCTGTGGACCTCGAGATCTTACGCACAATTAAGACTGTTGGCTTTATTGGTTATGCAGCAAATCCCCGCACTCGCCCTCGAAACCAGGCATGTAGAAATTTGCTTCAGACTTTTACTTATTCTACCATTTAGTACTCTGGAGAAAATACAAGAGTATAACCAGATATAGATGTTGACGCATTTATGTAAGTACATTTTGGTGTAGTTACCATGACTGTATAGATATTATATTACATTACATAGATTGGTCATCCTTTGTCTGTTTTTTTTCAGGTTCCTTATAAGATTAAAGAGGTGGAGCTTGATTATGATAATTACAACCAGGTCCCTGAATCACCAATTGGCCGCGATGAAGAGCCACATCTCTACATGGTGCCCAAAAAATACAGAAAGGTTGAGCTTTTCATATTTCATGTCTTATGCTGATGTGTTTGTGACAAAAAATACCATTTCCATTTCTTTGGTGTTGTATGATAGGACAGGATGTTGATTATGACGTCTTTGTTTTGGATAAACCCATCAGGTCACAATCAAGTACTCTAAACTTGGTCTAGAAGACTTTGACTTTAAACATTACAACAGAACCTTGTTTGCTGGACTGGAGCCTCACATTCCAAATGCCTACTGTAACTGTATGATCCAGGTAAAAATCAAAATCACTTAAATTACATCACTTCTTTTGTAATCTAAGAGGTCATTTGAGAGTTATTATTTTTCTACAGTTGTTCTTTCCCTCTTTATGTGTTGTCACTTTAGGTGTTGTATTTCCTGGAGCCAATCCGCTGCCTTGTGCAGAATCATTTATGCCAGAAGGAGTTTTGTTTGGCCTGTGAGCTTGGTTTCCTCTTCCATATGCTGGACTTGTCACGAGGAGATCCATGTCAGGTAGTTATCTGTGTTTTCCTACTAAATACCTCACCTTACCAGGTGAGTTTTTCCCACTACAGCTGCTCCTGATTCCTCTTTACCAGGCAAGCAACTTCCTTCGGGCTTTCCGTACCATCCCAGAAGCATCTGCGCTGGGCCTGATCCTTGCGGACTCGGATGAGCAAACGGGAAAAGCCAGACTTGGCCGTTTAATTCAAAGCTGGAACCGCTTCATCCTCACCCAGCTCCACCAGGAGACACAGGAGCAGGAGGGCCCACAGGCATATAGAGGAGCCAGCAGCAGGTCAGAGCCAACAGACAGACACTTTCCCCCATATCTTACACCAGGCACAAAGTATGTTCTCAGCATAAGTGTCATTTCTATCATGAAACCAATGCAGTTGTCATTTTCACAAACATCGCCCAAGTCAGTTAAGCGCAAGTCTATTATCGCATTCTCTTTTTCTGCTATCTAACGAGCGCAGTATTCTGCTGTGTCTTCCACGTTCGGATTCACAACATACGTGCACTATGAGGCGAGCCTCTGTTTTCCCCTGATGTCTCCTGACATCGTTGTACTGCCTATGGTACTGTGCAGCTGATGCCAGAAGACGAGGAAACTCACCGCCGCTTGAGAGCCGTTCCTGTAGATGATTTGCTCACCTCGCCCACAAGAAAATCTGTTTCAAATCTCTCTGCCTTGTTACACCAATTCTAGTCTCTGCTGTCTAAATAGCAATGAACCACATTCAAATGCACTTGGGTCTTAAATGGAATGACAGTTGATGCTCGGATTGGTTCAATTCATCTTCGGCCCAAAACATGTTGATGATTAATTAGGAGCCTAAATACTACTACGCCTTTACGCCTTGCGCCTTTGATAAAGGAAGATGTATAAGTTTAACTGTATGGATTTATTGCAGCAGTCTTGGTTCCTCTGGTGAGTCTGCCATTGGAAAACTGTTCGGTTGTGAGGTTGAGAATAGCAGTCTGTGTCGCTGTGGAAAGGAGACAGTCCGCTCCTCCCTCACCTTGCTCTTCACAATGCACTATCCGGAACAAAACTCTCAAGGTGAGTTTAACATTCTTCAGAACCTCAGGCTCAGGTCTGTGGATAAATGATCAGGAATTCAGTAACTTATCAGTTCACTCTACATTCATTTCACTGTATGACGTTTCAGAAAAGGTAATAAAGGAGCATGACTTTGCGGAGATCTTGAAGAAGAGCATCTGTTTGGAGCAGAGCACTCAGGCGTGGTGTGAGAACTGTGAGAAGTACCAGCCCACAGTGAGTTAATAATCAGAATAACCATAATCTAATGCATCAATAACTACACCGAAATGATTTTTAAGTATGGACATTTTTTGTCAACCACTGTAGGTGCAGACACGTAACATCCGATGTCTACCAGATGTTCTGGTCATCAACTGTGAGGTGAACAGTGCTAAGGAGGCTGAATTTTGGAAAGTTCAGGCAGAGGTAACTGTTGTTCACACACTGTACTATACTGGCTGGCTTAGTATTGATTTTTTTAAATGTATTTTGAGATCAATTTAATAGAAATTTGGCCATTTATCCCCAACCTGTTAGTTGTAGCACTGTTTTATTTATTGTTCCTTTGTTGTCTTCACAGTATGCCTACAATAAAGCCATGCAGAAAGAGGCAATGGAACCTTCAAAGCCTAAAGAACCACCGCCTATGCCCACTGAGTGGTGCATAGAGTAAGATCACTTGATCAATAAATTTAATCACTGGCACAGTTGCAAGTGTAGTCAAGATATGTTCAACTGGTGCTGATGATAGTCACTTAAAAACCACAGTCTGTTCATTATTTTGTAGTGGGGAGGAGCTTTGCAGTATGGAGGGCTTCACCTTTGACACAAGGGCAGAGGATCTGCGCCATGTCTGGATCCCTCTGACTCTAAAGATGTCCATCAGCAAAAGCCAGGGCCTGGAGATCAGCGACTGGCTGGAGGGAGAGGAGGTGAACTACAAAAACGTCAACTTGGATTGAAAATGTTTCTTTGCTGTGTGAGTTATTGACTTGTTGCATTGTCTTCAAACAGTTAAGCTCTGCTGAAGAGGCAGAAGGTGCTGCGCTCTATGATTTGGTGGTCACCGTGCCTCATGTCCTGGATACTCGCACCGGTGGAAATTTAGTTGCACACATTAAAGTGGGAGAAACATATCACCAAAGGAAAGAGGTCAGTGACGCGTTCAAGTATACACTCCTTCACAGACGAGTCAAGGTTAAGACATGAACTGGTGCTCTTGTATTGGACCACATGCTGTATTTTCTGTGCTTGCATACTGACATTTGAAGTGTGTATTTTAGGGCGTCACACACCAGCAGTGGTACCTCTTTAATGACTTCTTAATCGAGCCAATTGACAAGGTAAATATTTGCCACTTGTGTAATGTTTATGCTGATTAAGTATCACGATAGCAGGTAATAAATATTAATAAAAATAATTTTATGGTCCGGTGTTCTTTCTCACAGGCCGAGGCTGCGCAGTTTGACGTAAGCTGGAAAGTTCCCGCCATACTGTATTACGCGAAGAGGAACTATCACAGCAAATACGACCTTCGTAGTAAGTTTGTAGATACAAAGCCCCAGAAAAACTCTGGCACCTTATCAGCTCTGCACGTATACTCACTCACCCTCATGTTGTTATAGTTAAAAATCCCATAGATGCCAGCGTGTTGCTGACTGAAGCCTCTTTGGCTCGCAAACAGAGGAAGAGTCACGCCACTTTCATACCACTCATGGTCAGTGAGATGCCACAGGCTGGTGATTTGGTGGGCCTGGATGCTGAGTTTGTCACACTCAATCAGGTAAAAAAAGTAAACATTGTCTCAATGAAGAAATCTGAATAAGGCATCACAAAAAAAACCCAAGAAGCATCACTTTAATGATACCGTGAATTTATGTGTCTGCAGGAAGAGGCGGAGCTACGCAGTGATGGCACCAAGTCCACCATCAAGCCCAGTCAGATGTCTGTGGCCAGGATCACCTGCGTGCGTGGTCAGGGTCCTAACGAGGGGGTGCCCTTCATCGATGACTATATTTCTACTCAGGAGCAGGTGAAGCTTCTTTGTAGTGGCAGAATCACAGAACCAGAAGCACATATTTTCAATAAAAGACTTACTTAGATATGTTTCCATCACATAGTTTTAACCCATTTTGATTATATTGACAATCAAATTGAATCAAAGAGGTTGATACCAAAAGCGTGCATTTGACATTTCACGTGCTTGTCCCTTGTTGGCTTACAGCTACCTGAGGTCTTCTGCATTAGTGTTGCCTTCTTGGTGGCTGAATTTTACAGGGCAATTTGATTTTAGTTGAGTTCTGATGAAGAGAATTGTTCTGCTCCGATTTCTAATATCGCTGAATTTTTGGTTTCCAGGTGGTAGACTATTTGACACAATATTCCGGCATCAAACCAGGAGATCTGGATGCCAAGATTTCTTCCAAGCACTTGACCACCCTGAAGTCCACTTACCTAAAGCTGCGCTTCCTAATTGACACTGGAGTGCGGTTTGTTGGCCACGGTTTACAGAAGGACTTCCGTGTTATTAATCTGTTGGTATGTATATTTTAAATTTTTCTAACTTTTGGAGCACCAGGTACAGTAAAGCAGTTTAGCGGTACCATCAAGCTTCACTCATATGTCACTTTCTCTTTGAGTTGGTGTAATGAGAGCTAAAGCCTGTTTTTATGCTGGTTTTCAGGTTCTGAAAGACCAAGTCATTGACACAGTTTACTTGTTCCATTTGCCGCGCAAGAGAATGATTTCTCTGAGATTCCTTGCCTGGTACTTCCTAGGTGAGTTCAAATAAAAAATGTAGTAAACATTTTTTGAAAAAGTAAATACAGATGTAGAACTGCTGCAAAAAAGCCCACACATACGCCCTTGGAATCGGAAGATTAAATAACTTGTCGGTATGTGGACACGCGTGGGCACCATGCGGGTGCTTCAGTAGAACAGCTCGTGAACCGATAATTAGATTTTTCTTTTCCTACTGACGTATGCTGAGTAGCTCAGTGGCCTTCATACATTTTATTCATACAGTTTTTATTTTGCAAGATTTATGTTGGATGTTTACATTATGGGAACCATTATGACCAAATGCATAATTTTTAATTAATTTATGCTGCTCTCAGACTTGAATATTCAGGGGGAAACCCACGACAGCATCGAGGATGCTCGCACGGCTCTGCAGCTCTACCGGAAGTATCTGGAGCTTAGCCGAGGTGGAGGGACGGACGAAGTGAGGAAGGTTCTGAAGGGACTCTACGAAAAAGGCCGTCAGCTTGACTGGAAGGTCCCTGACACGGACACAGGAGATGGTCAAGGTAGCCCAAAAAGTACGAACATGACATTGAAGTAGACCTAGGTTGGTTTTAATGCTGTGGTAATGTGTTTGCAGCATACAGTGTTCTGTGTCTGAGTAAATTCAGTGCATTCTTCTCTTCAGCAGGTGGCGCTGTCTTTCCCTCTGTGATGGGGCTGTGAGCAGAAGTCGGATACATGGCCGGAAAACAGATTATGACTTTCTCAGTCATGTTTTGTAAAGATTTGTCATTTAACTTTTTGTATTTGTACAGCTAGACCAACAACCAATTATGACATTGAATCAGTAAATGGACCATTTCACCTGCTTTTTTTCATATAGTTTTTTTTTTTGAAGAACTGAATTTGTATTTTAAGATTTGATGAAAAAATTTTGTAAGAAAAATTTTGTTTTTTTGGTGCATGTAAATAAAATCAACTGGTTCACCACGAGAATACTCTTGAATGACTCTGAATGACATTTTTAACGAGAAAGAAACCTCCACCAAGACTCAACTCCTCTGTAAGTTGTAAACATGCATTTCAATCTTCAATTTGTTTTTTAAACATACATGCCATGAATGGTTATTAAATCAATGTCAATTATTCAAAAAAAGCAATTATTTAAAAGCGGTCTGATGGTGAAGTCAGTTTTTCCTAATGCAATGTCGCCCTCTGCTGGCTGTATAAAGTTTTGTGTATCTTCCCTCCTCTGTCGAGAGCAGTGTCATGCATATCACAAAATACTCAGTGGCTTGTTAAGCACTTTTGCCTCACAACCAGAGGGTCATGGGTTTGCGTCCCAGGCTAACCATGCTCCTTTCTGTGTGGAGTTTGCATGTTTGCAGCTTAGGGTGTACCGTGCCTTTGACTACTGAATTTGTAGCTGTATGTGTCCCATCATTACATATCTAACAAGACAACACAACACTATCAAGTATTGCAAACTGTTTTATTCATAGTAAATGAAAAGTGTGCCATTCAGTGAGTGGGAGACAGAAAGAAAGGGCAAGGGCGGTACATGGGATGGCCGGTGTCTTTGGTCCATACTTGGTGGAAGGACGTCAACGAATTGGTGGGAGACAAGAGAAGGCACTTGAGTTTACAGCTGTCTCAGAAAGGTTGTCTTGAAGAGCGGAAGGTCTATTGGAAGAGTGAATGAACTAGGGATTTTAACCTCGTATCTCCATTTGCCTAACATGAATATCACATACAAAAAGTCCCATGTGGACACAAAATAATATAGAGATGGGAACGAGAAAAGGTAAAGTGATACTCTGGTTTATCCCCTTTGGAAAGAAAAAGGCAGCAACTTTTGAACAGGGTGAAATAATTTCTTTGGCGATATCCTAATAGTCCTACAGTTTGGAATGTTTAAAAAAAAAAAAAAAAGTAGTTTGGTTGACTTGGGACAGACAGAATCCCAGATGACAAAGCTACTTGCTCTGAATGTTGATTGTGCGAGATATAAGCTGGAGTATAAACTGATTTGTTAGGATATCCAGCAGCTGTCACTACACAGAGCAATGTTGGCCAAGTCTACTAACTTTTACACAACTTCCCAACAACTTACAGTAGGTCAACAACACGGTCCTTGTTACATTATAACCTACAGGCTAATTGTAGCACATGTTTACCAGTATCAAAGACTAATCGAGTGTAATTGAAATAAGGATGTGCAGTGCAAAGAAAAGAAAAATTTCAGAGACACTGAGAAAACCAAACAGAGGAAAGCAAACGGGGGTAAGATTCAACACAGACGTAGAAAAGAAGATGAAGAGGATGCAGCAATAATGTAATGACCGGTTTTACATCATTGCCTTGCAGCACTGGATACTGCATATATGCACACACCACTCAAGGAGATAAACAATCAGCAGGAAGATGTCTTTTTTCCCAAAACGGGATCCTACTGCGAGAAACAGACCGCAAACAGGCCACGACAAAGATCAACAATGAGGTATTCACCATCGTTTCTTCACATATTGGACACTAAAAAAAGAGATTCAACCTCAACAGCCTCCATGCAGCCAAAGAACAGAAATGTGGAACCAAAACACTACCTAAAAACTTCAGTTTGATCGTTATGGTGTTGTAGATTGGTAAAGTGAACAGGTATACACAGAAAACGGAAATCCTGCCGCTCATCACCAATGTGTACGAATTGGCACGTATGCTCTACAAGTACCGTCTGCTTTGAAAGCCGCAGAGAGACAGACATCCATGTTTCTAGAAAGGCAAATGTGAATTTGCGATGTGACTAAAGGCAACAGTGCCATCATGATGCCATTTATGTGCATAAAGTAACATTTACAAAAATGAACAAACAGGGCATGTGGAAAAAGAAAGAGACATCTCTGTCCAGATGTCCAGAAGCAACTACGAAAAGTGTGGATGCGTTTCCTTACTTGTGAGCCGCAGTGAGCCGTTGTCATTTAACAATATTGTACAAAAGGAGCCCTCTCTAAATTACACAATAACAATGGGCAGCAAAGACAAGAAAAACACTGCGCAATATCCCCATTGACCAGTGGAGGGAGACATTTCACCACCCCAGGCAACACAAGAGGGGCCAAACTCTGATCAGTCTCCAAAACAGCCAATTCCTACGGAGAACAAACTCCCATTTGTTTGTAGCAGCCACATAAAAGCTCTCTATTACAGTTTGATATGTATACCTTTTACTTTGAAAAGATTAAAGATAGTCTGTAGTGTTGATTGCATTTACACTTCTGATGACGACCAAAAAAAATCCCTGTTAATGCTCCATCTGCTGCACTTTGTTTTCCACAGAGAAGAGATTGAAATTATTCGGGGATACATAAATATCTGAGGTGCAAATCAGAGAGCTGACCAGCCACGGCAGAAATACAAAGTTCTAAGAGTTCAATAGTGCACTAAATGTTGCAGCTGTCAGCGTCTGAGTATAATTCATGACAGACTGCTAAACAGAATCTCTGAATTTTAACCAAGATTAGCAGAGACTGACATTAGCATAGCAATGGAATCTCTCACAGGAGGGCGAAGGGTAGAAGCTGTGAGCTTAACTGGGATGGGAGGAATTCCTCTAAACAGTAAATGCAAAAGACGAGATTATAGAAGCAGCTAGAGCTTTTCGAGTTTGGAAGATGAATCGATTGATGCAGAGGTGGCACTACAGCTCAACTGACAAAAATATGTAAACTTGTATTTTATTCTTCATTGAAAGGAGTTAGTCAGGTCATAGAGTGAAGGGCACTGGGGAGGGGAGTGTAAGGGGTTAGTAGATGGGTTTGATAAAGCAAAGGGTTTCCAATGTCAGGGGCAATGCGTCCGCGGAAACCTTTGGGGCAGCCCGTTATGAGAGGATCGGTCTTGGTTGTAGGAGGACGTAGAGGAGTGCGAGGGACCTCTGGAGTTGTAAGAGTGCTGTGAAGTAGGGCCAGAGAAGCCTGCTCCATCGCTCTGGTTGCGGTAGTTAGAGCGGCCAGCGTTCCGCTCATGGTATGAACTGCCGTTATACCGCTGACCGCCGGAGTGATACCCTTGTCCCTGGAAAGTACGCCTGTTCCCTTGAAAAATCTGAGAGGAGAATCAAAACCAGTCAGTAAGCCACTGCAAATGGTCTCACGGTGTAGTTGATTGACATCTGGGCCGATATGAATAAAACTTCTAAGAAATGCTCCTTTGAATGATCTGACACGTTAGCTCAATAGAAGAAAAAGAAAAGTCTTGACTAGCAGCAACAGTTATGAGCAATCTTTCCATAAAGTCTTAGACTGATTTACTCATTTAAATTCCGGACTACAATGATACAAGCCCAAAACGCCCGCCCCCAACGACTGAATCAGCCAAGAGTAATCCAGGAATAGTGACGCATCAGCATGTCTTCGATTCCCTCATATTTTCTACTTCCAATTCCTCTCAAGCAGACACGTGCGCATGTGTGTCTCGTATGATTTATCTGCGATAAAGAGAACTCGTGCACGCTACTACTACTACTTCAGTTATAGAAGTTTGTTTCATAAAATAGTTAATTAATTGCGTTGGGTCTCCGTGCTTGTGCGTACAATGCAGCAATCTCAGCTCCTAACTGTGGGATCTCTCCAGCTTCAGTAATTCAGAGGTTGAACCCAACTCTTTCTACGGCTGATGCCTTCAAGACTTCACTTTCACTGAGCAGCTGTACTAATGCCGGCCCTGAACTCTGTGGCTGCTTTGAGGTTGGAGTGTCTGACGAGCTACAACTACACAACTATTTTTCCAGCTGACCTGTTTGGTTGGTGGAGGGCGAGTTTCACTGCCGGTGCTTTGGGGCTGGGTGGGAGCTGGGGTTTCTAACAGGCCTGGGCTGGCAACAGAGGAGGACGTGGAGCTACAACGGGAGCGATTTGAGTAGCCTGTCCGCGGGTGGTAAACTGGAAAAGAAACAAGGTTAAGAACACAATCCGAGACTTGTGCAGGACTCTTAGAATAACTAGATAATAATAATTACAAGCAGGGTAGCAATGTGTGATGGTAGTGTGAGGACTGGGGATAATTTCACGAGCTTTCACTTGAAATTAGATGAGATGAAAGTGATTCCGTACCTGAGCCAAACCCAGAGATGCTTGCCTTTAGAGGTTCAAGATCAAACGTAAATCTCACAGCTTTGCCAAGGTCTTCGTCATATTTGCGTTCGCTCACAAAGTGCTAAAAAAACAAAACAAACAATGACGATCACCAGCATTCTCCAGAACTTAGGAGCTCAATGTTTCGTGCATAATTCTAATTTTTAAATTGACATAGAGGACAAATATTCCAGATGGCTAGACTTGCAAGGCCAAACGGGTACTGTGAAGGTACCTTGATGTCTGCGCGCAGCTCGGACAGCTGCTCCTCGGACATGGAGGCCGATTGGTCCGTCAGCCGTCTGAGCTCCTCTGCTCTCTTCTGTCGGGCATCCAGAACAGCCACTGAAACACAGCAGCATAACGCCATATTCAAGAAAAAATCACAACAGAACAATAAACGGTTTTGCTCTTGCACAAAAAGCTTACACAGAGTTTCACAGTTTCACTTAAACATTTATCCAGGAAACAATCACCGTTTAATTTTTTGCCGTCCGGTTCGACCAGTAATTGGTCTGGATGGCTTCAATCAATTATAATCTCCAGTTTAATTTCCAGGGTTCAACTGTTGAATGACTCACTTATGTTGCACAGGCGATTTAACGTTATTGCTAACACTTTTCCCGTTATGAAGGCCTTGTTTGTTTTCGTTTATAAGCTTCCACTGCCTACCTCAAGCTGCCCGGCTCCATTTTTCATGAAAGAGCAAATTCACATTTTCAGGTCATGGTCAGAGCCACAGAATGCTTACCTAGCTAGAAACCATGTTATAATTTGAAAGAAGTTGCATCAGTATCAGTAATTCATTCATGTTAATCCATTAAAATTATGACTTCATTCATTACAGTTTATTACACAATCAGTTATACAGGGTGGGTATTTTGCCCCTTGTATTACTGAATGTAATCTAATTAAAATTAGGACAGATTATCTCCAATATAGGAATTCTGTGTGCAATTACTCTCTTAATGTGTAATGTCTCATACAAGTCTGTTTACAATGCTGGTTTCTTGGATAACAGACCAGCTACCTGACAAGCCAACTCCTGTTTGTTTGACTGCGGGAATGTGTGTCAGAAAAGTGAGCAACACGGGGCCACCACAGGGGACTGTCTGTTCTGATACCTTTCCTGTTCACCTCTGACCTCAGCAACAACTCTGAGACGAGCACAAGTTGTCTGAATTATGGGCTGCGTCACAGGAGGAAGGAGGAGGAGCACAGGACGACTGTCAACAAGCTCATGGAATGGCGCAGTCCGGACTACATACAACTCATTCAACATCAAGACAAAGGAGATGGTTGTGAATTTTTGTAAAAAGAAGCCCCTCTGCATCTTGGAGTACACCTGGACAATAAATTGAACTGGGCAAAAAACACAGAAATGGTGTACAAGAAGGGCGAGAGTGCAATGTCTGCAGAAAGTAGGTGGTGGCCTGTTAGTTCCTCTGTGCTGCCATGTGCCGGAGCAGCTCGATGTGGAAAGCTGATGTCAACAGCATACACCAACTATAGACAAATTTGATTTGAGCTGTCAAAAAGACAGATGCTGGACAAACTGCAGGAGATCATGACAACACCTCACACCCCCTGAACAACAGAACAAACACAACATCAAATTGCTCCACAGAACAACACCCGAGCTCCTTCCTCCTTCCAGCAGCCATTAAACTTTTTTAAACTCCCCTTTCTGCAGCGATGATTGTAAAAGATTAAAATTATGTAACAATAATGTGGTATTTTTATTGTACTTGTTTTTGTAAGATTATATTTTCTTAATTCTAGTTTGTGTAGCCTCAGTTTTATTTTATATTTATATACATTAAGTTTTATTTTTACCACAGATATGCTTCATGCATCTTGCACAACACTGTCCTGCAGATGAGTTTTTTATCTTATCGTACCTTAAGTATGTCAATATCACCGCGCTCTGGACAGCACATACATCTCAGACTGTAACTATACAGGTCAACTTAGTACAAAGTACAGCTGACTAACCAGTTGCAGGCAAATAAAGGATCAAGATATTTTCAAAACAAGATACCACAAACGTGGCAATTTTTAGGCATGTAGTAACGATGCATCTTAATGCTGTTCACCAACTGTGAACATGTGTTGAAGCTGAACTTCATTCTAATCTAGTGAGGTCACTGCAGCAGCATCTGTCTCCTTGTACAGCAAACCGAGGCTTTTGGCACAAGAATGACTAATAGGGGAAGCTCTCACAGTTTGATCCTGACATTTTACTACTGATATTTCATATCACTGTGGTATTTTCTGTCACTGCAGCAGAACTATCTGCTGGTTGGACTCATCATTTTCTAAATTCATAAGGAAAATATACTGCACAAACAAAAGCATCCTGAAACTAGAAAACAAACATTAACAAAGCTTTATGCCAAAAGTATCGGAGTGTTTCCTCATCAGTGAACTCCACAGTGAAGCCCGGGAGAGATTAGTGGGAGAGCTAGATTTTGAGGAAACCTGACTTTTGTAATGTCAAAGTAGTTCTAGAACTTCCCTGTCTTTCCTCCAATTCCCTATGCAACCCGGACAAAGACAGCATTGACTCTCCCTTGACACCTGACACTATTCACTTTTTCCAGACCTAGAACACACAACACTCTACACTGAGAGCACAGAATAAGAAAGAATGGCCTACTTGTACAAATATGCAGTCCTGCTCTGTCATGTTACACACACACACACACGTATGCTCTAGTTATAGCAGGACCCCGAGGCACTGCTGCTGAGCTGAATAACCTGGTCCGTTTTACTACCATCCCGGAAGTGATTTAGGTCAGAGTCTTCGAACCTCCAGTCAGGTGATGTGAGGTGTGCTGGGAGCATCGGGGCAGCGTGTGACAAACAGGCCTTTGTTTTTAAGCTATAAACCATTGAATATTCCACTTACTGGACTCTGCTTTGACTTTGTCCATTTCTCCCAGTAGAGTCACTTCTCTGTCTATCAAACTAGAAAGAAAAAGACAGAGGGGGATTCTTTAATTACAGGCAAGTTGAGGTAAAGCCTCCACAACAACACAGTAAAGATAGTTATATACAATCTGACATTGACACGAATATGAGTACATTTCAAAGTGCTACGTTAAATGAATTTATGATTTCCTGCTGAATCAAAGAACACATTCAAAGCTGCCTTCATCGCAACACAACATATCAGACAGCTGCTTGATTCCTCCTGCACTGCATTAGGCTCTGATAATTTAATATGCCCCATGTGTTTGAATTTGTCGGCTGATCAGAGCCTTATTCTGATTTTCTAAACATTTGTTCCAAAGCCCCTTTGTTTAGAAACCATATTATTTATTAGTGTACTTATTGGCCAAGCTGCTAGCAATGGATGGGATACAGGTGTGACAAAGGGTAAACAAGGTGGAGCGATGAATAAAGAGATGCCTTATGAGTCACATGTAATAGCCTGCAATTAAAAACCAAATTAGGATGAGTGTGTTATGTGTGGCACACACCTCTGATTAGAAAAATGTTGGCGTGGCAACTTAAACATGAGTAATAATTACAAATATATTCACCATCATTAATGAACAGGGAAAAGCAACGAAAGAGCTTTGCTTATGAATAATAGCATCCGGTGGCATCTTCACCTTCATCTTTAGAGTGAATTAACAGTTTGATCATCCATATCCTTCACCAACCTAAGGTGGCGTAGAGGGCTCAAGACTAACATAAACTACAGAGAGAGACCATGCTTGCATAGCATGCATGCTGTATGTATTTACAGTATGTGAAACTTTAAGGTACTGTATATTCAGGCATTCAAAGGACAGCCACATCGCTAACATTTGAGAGTCTCAAAAGAAGCAACACGTCATAGCCACAACACTTTAGTCATGACGTTAGTTTCCTGTATTGTTAGATTTTCCTCTATGCAATTTATTCTTCCCACATACAGCTCCTGTACACCTACCTGAGAGGGAATCTCTAGCAGAGAAGACACTTTTTTTCTCCTTCCTGCCATTGTTTTTATGTTTGTTTAACCAAACCGGGTACCTGTAGCTGAAGAAACCTTCGTAAGACTTCCTTACACTGTGTGTCACTAAAAGTTTATGATGTTGTCATGTGACACAGGACTGCCTGCACCACTTTCCTGTGAATGGTAGGTTAGACGTGATTTATGAAAATTCCTATATGGAAATGCAAGTTGTTTCATTTAAATACTGCCTGGACTAGTGCATGGTATTAGTCTTTCTGCATCATCTTCATAAAAGCAGGACATAGAGCAGTCTGTTACCTATTATGCAAAGCACTATTCCAGTGTCATCATGCAGGGTAAAGGTATGGAAAATACAATTAGGCTCATTCATGATTGTGGCCATTGACAGTTACCAATACGGCATCGGCAAAGATTTAGTATACCACTGTTCATGCATCAAGGAACAAAAACTCATTATTTAACATGCATGAAATATTTTACAAATTTGCAACCATCCGAGGTCATTTCTAAAAAGAATGACATACCAGCTCTGGAGCTCGGCAAACGTCTGCTTCATCCTCTTGATCGAGGAGTCCATCTCCTCCTTGACAAGCATCCGGTAACGAGTCAGGGAGGCGGTGCATCTCTGCAAATCTTTCACCGAACGGTCAATGTTGGGAGCTGAGGGGTAGAGGATACAGTTGTTTACCTGGGATACACACCTTATTCAAAAAAAAAGTTTATTCAAGAAACGCATTTACAAACAACCATAGTTGACCAAAGAGCTGCACGATTAAATAGCATTTACAACTAAAGTATTTAGAAAAGTGGCACAGTTGTCTTACCCATCTTCTTCATTCCTGCTAGTCCGTGAAGGCTCTCGTCCATGGGGAATGCAAAGGAGGAAGTGGGGGGGTGTAAATTTGAGCCTGGCCTTTGTCGAGTCTTGTTGCCTCGGGGTGCTTGGTGATTCCTCCTGCCTTGTTCAGAGGCTGGCCTTGGAGCACCACCCTGACTCTCTGCTTCTGCGACTGTGAGGAGATAAAGCATAAAGCAAGAAAATACAAAATGTTCATTGCTACATTTCTCAGAGGCCTTTGAGTTAATTTCAAGGTTCTGTGACTGTTTGTGGCAGGAAAAGCTTCTTTATTTGACCATTCAAATGACTACAAAACAATTAAAAAACAAACAAAATCAACAAAAAAACCCTTTTAACAGTTATTGTTGATATTTTTTTATATTATTATTTGTTTGTTTTTTTAATCGCACTATTTTTCCAGTACATGAGCATAGAGTAACAGATAGTGAAATAATGCACTCAATAAACCATAATAGAAAAGTCTAACAACAATTATGTGCCCTTCTTGTGTTCCAATTTCACACCAAACAAAAAAAACCACATTTTATTATCTGACAGAAAACGCTCGTCTCCATATAAAGAAATGTGTATCACTGATTATTATGGAACGTCCTGGCCTTTATTTTGGCCGAAAATCTGTGCTTACCTGGGGTTTCGGATGTAGCAGGTTCAGAGTCCAGCTCGCCTGCATCCAGGGAGGCAGAGTCCAACTGTTCGCTCAAAGAATCCAGAGACTCTGCATCCAGTACTGATCCATTGGCATGGAAACCATTCATCTCATCCTTGTCCTCCTCCAGTGACACGGCCTCAGGTGGAACAGGCTCTGTGACCTCTGGCTGGGGTTTGGGCTTCTTTTTCTTCTTGGGCTGGATATAAAGTTATCAAAGTCAAATGTAATTCCTCTGCAGTTTATCATTTAGCAAATGCTATCCTCATAGCGGCAATGACACATACACCAAATATACCGTTGTTATGTTTTGGCAGAACGTGTAATGTAGCCGAGTACAACTTTGCAAATAATCACTTTTACCAAACCACATAACTTGGAAAAAAAATCAATGCTTATACTCCAACACAAAGTAAAAATAAGTTCATTATGAAGTACACATTTTTTTTTTTTTTTTAAATATGTACCATTTCTGCCTCTTGTATGTAGTGTGTGCTTATTCCAACAAAGTCCGGCTGCTCTCTTACGCAGGGTTGAGTTTTGCTTTTGTCAAAAGCACATATCCCTACTGAAGGTACGCCATGCATACTTGAACAGAGTACTTGAGCACTTAAGGTAAACATACATCAGCAGCTAAGTCACTTTTACTCAAGTACGTTTTCAAGTCACAGGTCATTTTTACTTTTAACTTTGTCATTTATAATGATATATCTACTTTTACTGAAGCACAACTTTGAGGTACTTGATCAACCACTGTGCCTCAGCTCTCACCTTCTTCTTGCCGGTGACATTCCACTCCTTCAGGATCTCGACTGCACTGCCTACGGCGCAAAGCAAACAATCATGACGAATGCACTGTGAGAGATGACAGACTTAAAAGCTTGGAATACCTGTCTCATAATTTGAATATCCTAAGGTAAATAATTTGAATACCCTAAGGTAAATAATTTGAATACCCTAAGGTAAATAATTTGCATACCCTAAGGTAAAGAATTTGATTACCCTGAGGTAAATAAAGCCAGCTGCGCTCTGGAGACTCAATTCTTGTTCTATAATTAACCTCTTCGCAGTAGAGGATGGCAACTGAAGTTCAGTGATGCAGGGAATGACAGGCATTAAAAAAACGTATAAGCATCGTTTGACCGGTGTTCCTGACTGCATACCAACGGCATAGGCTGGACTTAAAACAGTGACTATATCTAAAAATAGTACCGGCAACTCCTTTTGTAGTACTGCAACGTGTGGAACATGTTTTTAGACAACCAAATCACAAACCATCACAAAGCACGATGAGACTGCTGTCAAACAATAAGATAATTTCTCTACGTGGTTCCTATACGGGTGAGCACCAGACAGACTGCATTACTTTGAAACCACAATAACTGTTCATTTTACCAAAACGTAAGATTTGTGACATCAAACACCTTGAAGTGATTAAAATAGACACAAATGAAAGTATTTCCTTTGTTCCCATTTAAGGTCTAGTCATACACTATGTGTCCGTGTGGCTTGACACGGACTGGTTTGACAACTGGGTGCACTCCCACTCTGTTGTCCACCTCCAAAAATTCCAACTTCACGTCAAGACAAAGACAGACACGTTTTTCCTGACTGATTTGTGTAAGCCCACTGTAGCCTCAAAAGGATTCTGCAACTGCTGCCAGTTATATCTATACACACACATCTTCTGATTACTTGTCTCTTAGTTTGCTTTAATCGTTATCTCAATTTCATATTCTGCAAGTTAATTTATTTTGTTGGTTGCGCTTGTGATAAAAATGATGATATCCTTAAGACACCACCGCTACTTTATAGGTTAATGTCTCCATGTGTGGGAATGGATTGACTGTTACAGAATGCCACAACCTTAGCAGACATACAGTATATTACGCGACTGTTAATCAATTTAGGAAGGCGTATAAACGTCTAGCCTTCGTGTGCATCTCCTTCAAGGCAAATTAAGCTCACCCTGCAATTACCCTGACACATCATGGAGAATCCCATCGATTCCATGTACGTATATGGCTTAAACGCATTTTATTCTTTAATCGTAGCAAAGACAAACACTTGAGAGTGTCCAGTGGGTGCAAACACGCTGTGACATCCTCTTACCTTCCAAAAAAGCTTGGACTGCCTTGTCAACACAGTTCTCAAAGTGTTGTAACACCAGAACTATCTCATTGTTGCTTTTATTTGGGACAACTGCCCTTACAGCACTTATCTGAAAGAGAAAACACAACATATTAGAGGAACAGGTTTTCAGATTACTTACTACAGCATCCTTCTCTCAATAACTCTGAAGGAATCCATACTGAAATAATACTTAACCTATGGTCATATGTGGTAGTACAGTCAGTGCAACACATGGGAGAATATACAGAATCTAAATAATAAAGTACAAAGTCATCAGTGTCTCCTACTTTCAATGGAAAGTAGGAGGCACGGGTAAACATCTGATATGTCCTGTTTTCTCGATACTGTTCCACTGTAGCTTTAACCCTAGAGAATCTCTTCCTCGGGACATTACACTGTGCTATACAATCAGTGTCTTCTTAGTTCCTGTCAGTTATCTACAGTTCTGAGCTATTAAATATCACAACATAAAAGAACCCAATACCGATATTTAACTCTCCTTAAAGTGCGAATAACCCAAGAATGGGACTCAACCCTCATTTGTACAGTTACAGAACAGTACTGTGGCTAACGTCGCCTCGTCCTTATTGCTGCCAAAATTCCATCTTGCTGGGAAAACGCCATGCAGTGCCCACAACTAACAAAAACTGAATATCAAAGCTCAGAACTGAGTCCGCCAACACAGTGACGAAGGCATCCTTTGAGGGCGTGTTAAACAACCTTAACGCTTCATTGAAAGACTGCAGGCTCTCTGAGGAGTGTTCCAGTCTTACTTTCTCCTTCATCCTGTCGGCCGTTCCACCCTGGGACATGACCATTTTAGAGCGAGTGTCGAACACCACCCCAGAGGTATCTGGTGGGAAGGAACAATGAGGAAACTCAGATTTTTGTGGGCCATCACATCCTATTTGCAAAGCACTGTAGAACATCATTTGCAAAACAAAAGAAGCAGACATCTTCACTGAGATTTGCTGGGCGCTCAACGTCAAAGGCTGTGTGTGTGTGTGTGTGCGTTTAGGAGTCTAAATCTGAGTGTCTGTGAAGTTGTTTGTCATTATCTCAATCACACACACACTTGACTAGCAATGTTTCAAGGTGAAGATGTTTCTCTGCTTTATCACATGATCATATTTTTCTATTTAGTTCTCGAAAGAAAATATCAGAAGATTATATATTAATTTAAATTAAGTGCTGGGGAACCAAGAAAACCCCAATGTGTTTATGAAGTGGATACTTTATCAATAGTATATCGAAACATGATCTATAATAATAGTAATGGTGATAGTAATCATGAAACTTCAGAGCAATGACAAAAAAAAAAAAGCATCATGGAGCTTCTATTTGTTTTATTGCAGGACAACATTCACTGCAAGTTGTACTGTGTAGGTGTTGGAGATATTATTTTTGGCTGTTTATTAATAAGACATTTATATGTAATCAGATATTATCAGATGCTAGAAGTGGGGGTAAAGTACTTTCTATTACAAATCACAAGTCTTGAGACAAACCAGTTCATGAATTGAAAAGAATTGAAAAGAATTGATACTTAAAAAAAATCTGAGGTCGACATCATATTTGAACAAGCAAACAATCGCCAAAAAGTTTCAAACTGCAAGTCAGCACAACAGAGGTTTACGGTTTAGTGGGAGGACAACTGCAATCTATTCAAGAAACCTGACAGAAATCAGGCCAAGCTGTTGGTTTACAAAAGGCCATTTTCAATAACTATATGCAATGTTTCTTTGAAAATGACAAACAAAAGCCTACAAGTCCAATGTCCACAGCCATTTTAAGAACAATAAAATATAGGGCTCCAGTAAAGGTCACTGTTTCTCAGCATAAGAGTAGTTTGTTATCTCAGTGTTCATATAAAAATCCAAGGTTTCCATTTAAAATCATCATGTTCTAAGTAAAGTTTTTTTTTAGCAGCACTCCATTACATCCAAAGTGAAAGCACCGATGCGCACATTTGTTAAATCCCTTAAAATAACAAACCATTTGAAACGCAGACGCTTTGCCAAACCAAATGCACAGTGAGCAAGTTTGAGAAATATCAAAAAATGCAGATACATACCCTTTTGGCTGTTCTTCTTTGCCATGCTTCAGTTGCTTTTCTCTACGGAAGTGAAGACTTTCTGCACCTCTTAAGCCGTAAGAGTCAGAGTTCAAAATCCTCAGTAAACTTCCCACTGGGTTTTGTATTGTTAGAGAAGGTGCCAGCAAAAGCTCACAACTGGCAAAAAGGCCTGGAACAAGAGGAGTCAGATCAGGCTTTCACCATTAGGCAGAGAGTCAGGTTTTCTTCTCGCTTCTCCAACAAGTTTGATCCAAATCTGGGAGGGAAGACAAGGAAAAAGGGGACTGGGTTACAGAAACTGGTGATGAAAATGTGCCCCCCACCACGGTGCGTCAGTAATTCCTGAAACGTGAAATGTCATTAATATACTCCATACTTGTTCAGTGGTGCTGTATTATTAAAAATTTAGATATGTCACCTTCTTTAAGTCTAAAAATATAAATAAGGTAACAAACTAATACTCTGTCTGCCCATCAATGCATATGAATGAAAAACGGATTTCCTGTAAATCTGCAATTTATATCATGGATGGCAGAAACGCTGGATGTAGCTTGGGGGAAAAAGTTAGTGGGCCAAAATAATGACACATCTTTGAGAGGTATTTGTTTTTTCAAACTTTGTAAGTCTGCAGAGGTGGGGGGTGGCATTTTTTTTTGTTACGTTACAGTTTGCGTGTTCCCTCCGTGTCTGGGTGGGTTTCCCCCACCCCACAAAAACATGTGTGTTAGGCTAATCACTCCAACCACTGGCCTTGACCAAGGCACCAGGCGCAAGATCTGGAGTTGGTCCTCGGACGCTTGTGTGTGTGTGTGTGTGTGTTTTCATTGCGCTGCCCTCTGCTCCTCATAGGGGGGATGGTTTAAAGGTAAATAAATAAATTCCCTATGATCAATAAAATACTGTTCTTTTCAGGGTTCATAGGAATGTATCTGCAGTGAAGAGAAGTCCCTTTCCACTGGCCCCATGTGTCACATACACCAGCTGAGTTAGTGGTAATGGGCCATAAGGTTGACGTGTCGAACAATAAACAGTGCAGAAGGTGAAAGGCAGAGGTGCTATAGACGACGGTCCGAGCGAGAAAAGGCCAGAGGCATTGTTTGGTTGGGAACTTTTTTTAAGGATTTTTTTTCTTTTTGGGTCATTTCTGCTTCTATTATGATTATTACAGAAGAAAGACAGACAGGAAGTACAGGGGGCAGAGAGAGGGGGATGACATGCAGCAAAGGACACGGGTCACAATCCAACCTGCATCACTGCAGTATGTGGCATGTGCTTTACAAGGTGAGCCGCTGGGGCCCCCTGTTCAGGAACATTTCACATAAAAACCAAGAGATCATGCAGCCGAGTGTCAACACTACAAAAAGTAACCCCATAGCACAACCACATACCTACAAAAGAAATACTATAAAATATAGATACTGTTAGTATGAATTTTTTTTCTCGAGCTCTTTTAATTACAACTTGTCTCACTTACAGTAATGAACAGACTAATGGACTATACGTAAATCAGATCAAATTTAGATCACGTAATTAATCATCCAAATAATCAGCAGATTATTCATTTAGAAAAACAGCTTCAATCCCAAATGATTGTAAATCAAAACATTAACAGCGACAGCCGCATAAATGGAGCCAGAAATTATTCTTTGAGACTTCCCAGACATATAAGTAGCTTCCTTTTGCATGTCATTACTCCCTTATGTTGGAGAAGGACAGCCTAATACATGTCCTAAATTCAAACAAAGCCAAACTCTTCAAAAACCCCAGAAACATTTGCTATTTGCTACAATCTAGTTATGTCCGGGCATGATGGCATTACCTGACTGAACAATCAATACCACTTTTGCCCACAGCTCTGCCTGTCTCTCTGTCTGTCTGTCTGTTTGCTTGTCTGTCTGTCTGCTTGTCTGTCTGTCTGTCTGTCTGCCTGCCTGTCTGTCTGTCTGCCTGCCTGTCTGTCTGTCTGTCTGTCTGCCTGCCTGCCTGTCTGTCTGCCTGTCTGTCTGTCTGTCTGCCTGTTGTTGTGTCCAAGTCTACTCTAATTATGCCCTTCCTTGTCT
>OMNV01000167.1:33271-49813 GCA_900303265.1 Brotula barbata | reverse complement strand
CAAACAAAGCCAAACTCTTCAAAAACCCCAGAAACATTTGCTATTTGCTGCAATCTAGTTACGTCCGGGCATGATGGCATTACCTGACTGAACAATCAATACCACTTTTGCCCACAGCTCTGTCTGTCTGTCTGTCTGCCTGTCTGTCTGTCTGTCTGCCTGTCTGTCTGTCTGCCTGTTGTTGTGTCCAAGTCTACTCTAATTATGCCCTTCCTTGTCTCAAAAACGCTTCAATGCCAACTCCAACAAACCGGAGACTTTTCATGGGCCAGCTGTTACCATGTGTTAGGTTTCCTTTCCTGACACTGATGCTCCAGAAAGGGAAACTTAAAGCTGTACAAACCCACGCCCTTCTTATTAGCACTTGGCATTCATGAGTGCTGATTCCGCCACACCTTTGCACACGTCAAAGTCACATACGCACGTCCAATAAGTGTCACTAAAGACGCAGATCATGCCAACACGGTGATGAGTTATGTTTAACAAGAGGGATGGTGCTCGAAGCATCAAGAGGGCCTGCTGTGTGCGCCTGTGTGTGTGTGTGCGCCTGTGTGTGCGTGTGTGTGTGTGTGTGTCAAGTGATGCTCTCCACATGAGACATGCTAGCTCAGCACTACAAACGCTTGACTAAAGACTTGTAAAGTAAACATGTTGAACCAAGAAGGCACATTTCGCTGAGGTCAAATTTCAGTTTGGTTGCAGAGATTTCTTATCGCCGTTTTTACATCACCATACCGTCCTCACTGACAGCGTCTCCGTCCCCGTCCCCGTCCCCGTCCCTTACACTGGACTCGGACTATTATCTGGAATAGATTGGAGTTTAAACGGTGAACTGATTTTTAAAGGGCGTTCTGCTTGGGACGCATCAAGACACTTTTAGCTTTCTAAGCAACAGTCCAGGGCTCCCGGGGTCCATTCTAAAGCCCGGGGGGCCACTGGGAGGAATTCCTGTCATTTCAGGATGTAACTGGCTCGCACAGGAGCTTGATGACTACCAGGACCATTAAATAAACCAAGTTGGCGTTGGCTAACAGTCTGCTGAACGATTCCTAGACTTTCTATCCGTAACGGCGCAGCGTCTGCCTGAAACACTGTGTGTGTGTGTCGTGCGTCCAGCTGCCTCCGTAGGTAAACGGAACTTCCCCGGTGAGGGTCTCTGCGGGTTTTTTCATGTCCCAACGGCTCATTCCACATATTTTGTTCTGAACACCGGGGGACGTTACCGCTAGCTCGCCACCATGACCCGATGCTATACGCTGAACTCGGCGTCGCTGTGCTCTGCGTCGCTGGTGTCGATGATTTGTTTTTATCCTTCCGTTTTACATAACCTGATGTTAATGGCGTACTGCGATGGATAACACGGAGGCATTCTTTAGAGATGGACCGTGCAGTGCAGCCTGGGCTAGCGCGGAGCTAGCACACTGCTGCGCTTTCATTATTCAAAGCCCCAGCCATTCCTTCACCTTTGGCTACGAAACTTTGACGTTAAACAGCTCAGTCAACGTAAAAATGTTCGTCTTCAGGATGCGTCAACATCGGAGAGTGCTGGTAGCGAAACGGGATTGAATACGTACTTGATGCTGGCAGGAAAGGCGGACAGCAGATTGTGGAAACAGGTTAGCGCAGCTCCGCCGACAGCCGTCTGTAACGCCAAGTAGTCTGCTGTGGGCAATATATTCCTCCAGCAGACTCCTGATGGGCTGCCAGGTCCGACTCAGCCGTCCCCCATTTAAAACCTCATTTCAATATGGACCAATATTTACCAGCTCAGCTCTAATGTGCTTTTCCTCCCTTTGTCTACAATACAGTACAAGAGAAATGTTTTATCTCCCGATTCTCTGTGTTCTTATGCAAATAGATAAACGAAACAGAACTGTTACGTGGATATAAAGCGTGTGAGGCACAATTTGGCCTGTTAGAAATCAATGTTCTCAACTTTTACCTGATCATTTTTACGACTGAGTTTATAGTTTGATTTTTGATTTTATTGTCAGTGTGTCTTGCATAAAAATGTGGTCTAAATTTGCTTACAACACCACAATTACAAGAAACTTGTATCCAGAGCCTTGGTCTGACGCTACAGGCCACCTGGTGGTTTCACAATACCAAACAAAATCTGACATTATACAATATGCAAACATACACTAGAAACTATCAAGATTCAAGATGGAGACTGAATATACAATCCCTCCTCTTGTATCCTTTTCCAGACCTTTGGGACAAAGTTAGCTCACTTAAAAAATCAAAATTAGATAATGATTCAAATTTTTCATTATCAGTGCACCATAAATTTTCAGAATTTTGTCATCATAGTGGCAACAATACAAGAAGGAAATGTGACTCACTCTTCAATCCTCTGAAATCACACGTCGACACAAGTTGCTCTCTTCCTCAATGTTTTTAAATCTCCCACCCTCGACTGCCAGATGGCCAATTAATTTTACACTTTGTATAAAAGGATTGATTATAATGCATTTGACACATGAAAGAAGGTATTTAGACAAGCATGAGCAAAAAGTTTCTGTGTAATGGGTTATCAAATTTGTAGATCTGTATGGATGGCAAGAAGGTCACAAGTTGAGGCTTAAACTAACATTATAAGGGACAATCTGTTTACACACATTATGAATGCTTGTTAAAATTTGTATTTACTATTTTCCAAATTAACTTTATAATTCACTATAATGCACAACGATATGATTATAAATTCATCATATTTGCATAATAGTATAATGTTTCATTTTTGATGTAGAAAGTAGAAAATCAAAGCAGAAAATCACTCCAAGCCAACAAGGCTGAAATCGGAGTGACATCATGTCAGCGGTGTCAAAGTCATTTGCAAGTCTTTACTTTGATTATGTCGAGTTGAGTCTCAGGTCAGCAAATTTGGGGTTCCGGTCCTTTTCTGTGTTTATTGTGACACTATTTCCCTCCTACCTTCCTTAATATGCATTTATTTTTTTACATTTTGTTATTGTTTTTGAATATCAATATTCTAGCCATCTTTCATGTCCATATACTAATTATTCCTTTCCACAACTCAATATTGTGGTTTGACACAGGGCTCTAGTTAATAGCTAATTGGTCATGTCATTTTTTTAATGAAGGTTTTTTAGGGAAGCCCATACTTGCCAACTTAACACCTGCACCATAATAATAAAAGAATCCTACGCTATAGTTCCAGATAAGCATCCATAGAGAACACGCCAATATAACACACAAAGTACATTCACACCAGACATAAACAGCATTTTGAACACTGGAGTCTTGGATTTTTTTCCCAAAAAACTCTTTTGGTGAAAAATAATAAATAACAAACGACAAATCAGGACTTTGTTTGAATAAAACAGTTATTATAAAAGGTACTTTCAGTGAGAATGGTGCTTATGGAATAAAGCAAGTTTAAAGTTACAGTCATTAGCAAGGATTAAACCTGCAGCATGTAGCCGTTACTTTCACTTACAAATGTCACCTAAAGGAGTGTTAAACGAAACCATGGAAATATAGGTCAAAAGAAGGGTTGTTCAGTCTAATATTTCTGAAATAAGCGTTGAGCATTCGGACCTGGCAACACAAGATCCACGTCGTCATTTCCGAAGACCAAGAGTAGGGTTCGCGCGTTTTGTTACACAGCGTCTCCCGGTTAGACAGAGAGCCGTGGAGTTTGTTTCATTTCAACAGATAACGATGCCCACCATTACCTCGTTGGATTTAAAATATCTCTAGCAGATGCTTACGTAGCTTTGAACTGTAGTTTTTTTTTACCTTGTGGGGCCGAGCAGAGGAAACGACATTTGGAGAGCTGGACCAAGCGGAGTGGAGCAGCACTTATCACCAAAATGGCAACTCCCTATGTCACAGATGAATCTGGTGAGGTGCACTCATGTGTCAGAGCTTTGTTTAACCAAATAAGGATTTTAATTAACCTACGACCCGTATGGCCACGTCTTTCTCTCTTGGTGTCACTAACGGGGATTCGGTCCAAGGGTTGGCTAATGCTAACATTAGCATTAACGTGAACAGTTCAACTTACGTTATGAATGCCGTTAGCTTGTAGCTATTCCATGCTAAGTATCAAATGGAAACAGCGTGGGATATTTCTGCTACCATAGGCACATTCTCAGTTAAAGCATCTCATGTAAAAACACGGCGATCTGCGATTTATAGCTAACCTTTAATTCAGTTTAAGTGAAACTACAACTACATTAGCTCAAGCTGCAGACAGGCGCTGCTGCTAATCCACGTTGTGAACAAATTGCCACAGCTGCTCCCATAGAGCTGCGCAAGAGTAACAATGTTGGCTATTTAGTTAGCTTTACATCAATACATTATTTCTAAAAAAAATGAAGTGTTTGTATATATCAAGTTATGTCATATTTCTGTATAGTAACCGGTCCAAATTAACGCCATGTTGACTGTAGTGTCTGAACAACGGGAAACAGGGACCACTGAAGCACTCTATTATGAATCGCCCCTGGACAAATAAACGGTTCGGAGATAATAATGAAATTGGTTTTGATCTAATTTTCTCTCTGGTGACTTATTAATTAATTGTCCTAGCACTAACCGTTCTTATTTTTCCACCAATGGCATCTTTGACAGTAACGTTTATTGTGTTGTTGTAAAACTCGGCGCTCATGTTCTCATTATTAACTAAATCTGAGGGATCTCGACCACTTTTTTATGGTTTTCAAATTCGTTGTAATATAATGACTACCATTTGTCCAGTTATTTGATGATCTAATAGTCAAATTGTTAGCTTACAATTTATTACCACTTCCAATGGGCTCAACTGAACAATGCCGTTTTCTTTATTATTACATTGCTGAAGCCAGACTAGAGTTAACGGAATAAATCTATAGTTATCTTAAGTAGTTCTTAAAAAAACATTGTACTGGTTTAAGCAAGGATAATAAAAAAAAATTCAAAATTTTTTCCATCCTTTCCAAAATGTTGCTCTTCAGGTAAATATATTGCTGCCACTCAGCGCCCTGATGGAACATGGAGGAAGCCGAGGCGGGTGAAGGATGGTTATGTCCCCCAGGAGGAAGTCCCAGTGTATGTCCTTGTTTGTTCAAATACTCTGCTGCTAAAGTCAGTAAGCTTGGTAGCATTAGTCAGGCACCCATATCATTAGCATGGTTTGAGCAGGAGTGTTTCTCGTTCTCGTTTATTCAAGTTTATCTATAGTTTGTATCTCTGTTCTCTCCTACTTCAGATATGAGAACAAGTACGTGAAGTTTTTCAAGAGCAAACCCGATGTGCCACCTGGTCTGAATCCATCTGACGCAGCTCATTCAAAACATCAAAAGGTCCCCGGTGGCGGGGACAGTGAGATAGCCGGTCTGTCAAAGTCTGCCAAACGGAACATGAAACGTAAAGAAAAACGAAAACAGCAGCAGCAGCAGGGCCAGGACGGAGATGGAGATGGAGAGGGAGAGGGCGATGGCGATGTTGATGTGGAATCTGTTAGCAATGCTGTGGAGAGTGTGTCCATTTCAGAAGGGGGAGATCCTCCAAACAAGACACTGTTGCCAGTCTCTGTGCCGGCAGATCCCTCAGCAGCGGCGGCTGAGAGGCTCAAGAAGATCAAAAACCTGAAAAAGAAGCTGCGACAGGTCGAGGACTTGCAGCAGAAAGTGGACTCTGGAGAAATTAAGCAGCCGACAAAGGATCAGTTGGAAAAGCTGGGTCGGGCAGAGGCCTTGCGAGATGAATTAGAGGAGCTGGAAGGTGAATCTTGAAGCAGTGAGGCACAGCCCAATCCTCCGACTAACTGAACACAAACTAAATGTGAACAGACAGGAAATGGACCTTCACAGCTTTGAGATATTAGCCTTCCTATGTTCTACCTATTTGATATTCATCATAAGCTGTGGCTTTGGAAGTGAGCACAGTCCGAGCGGCTTCCGAACAGAAAACGACAGGAAGTCTGTGTAAGCAGGAACATCTGAGCAGCTGATGTTTGTTTTCTGGGGACATTGCTCTTAAAAATACTTACGGACCCTCGTTCATAAGTCTGTTTCTGTTTATCCGTTTTAAAGAGAACATTGTGAATTGTTTTGTGCATGTGTTCTTTCCATTTTGTACCTTTCATAACATCAGACACAATTAAGTCTAGACACAACTTTTACATTTGACAAAATCAGAATTTGTTAATCTGTCAATTTGGAATAACCCGCCATTTTGTGTCCATGATTGGGTTGCCTATTTGTAGTCACACTAATGTTGATGCTCTCTTTTGGCTATACAGTCATTGCATACATTAAAACAATATGGCATGTCAAATGTTTCTCATTTTGCTTTGCGTGGACGGCAACAAGGTACCTGAAGTGAATTACCAGAATTAATTTACTGTGGAAACTAGGACATTTTCTGTCTGTGCAAAGCGTCATTATTTTGCTGATAGACTACTAACTATTAGACTTATATTTTTTGAACAGTTTCCAGGCATGTGATCTCTAAAACCTTTCATTTTTATGATCTAAAATAGGCCTGTTTTTGCTAATTTGAACATTCAGTTTCCGTGGATGTAAAACAATCAGGTGGCAGTTTTGCAATCGCAAGCTCAGCCAGTAATGACGTTTCTGTTTCATAATCATGTTCAATATGCAAATGATTTCAAATTAGGCGAGCACTGGGAACTGAAACCTTCAATTTACATGCACACATTTTCAGTTAGTTTTTTGGGGCTGAACTCTATGTGTGTGTATGTATGTATGTATGTGTATACTTCTGATACAATGTCAGGATGAATTAAAAGTATTTTATTTTTATTTTAGAAATACAGTCCTGGACCCAGCAGGAAGTGAGTAGATAAGCATGTAATGCTGTCACACTTCAGGGACTTTAGAACCCAAACATCACATTACAGCCAAAAAGAGGGGCGTCTCCTTCCCCATCCCTAAGACACATTTTAACAAAAGATACGTTTATTGTTTTGTTTTGCTTAGCAGACTGTACACATTCTAATTAACTCTTGTTATGTTGTGGAGGAAGTGTGGTTAGTTGTTTTCCTCGTAAAACAACGATCTCAAAGTGGACGGTCTTTTTGATTTATGTAGAGAGAAATAATTTGCATGTTCGACAAACACAAACCTCGATGGATCAACGCCAGAGATATTTTTGGTACGTCTGTCACCTTCATGCATAGCTTGTAGTAGCTTAGCCCTGCATTCAGACAGTTAATAAATGTCACCACAATGACAACTGATCGATAATGTTACATAACGGATTAAGATGTTCATCAACTACACCTACAGAGGAGGCAGTAGGCCCTTCACTGACAGTACGGGCTGTGAAACGGCTGTACGCAGCTAAGCCTTCACTTTATTTACTTCCTCTTCTGTAAACAACCTCTTCAGACACACTCAGACACAAATAGCCAAAGGCGTGATCATGATGTCTGTCTGAAATACGCCTCGGTTTTTGACATCCACGCATCACATTCCCTGTAAAGCTTTATTTTGTGGTTATGAGGAAGATTCTGCACAGACACTTGATGGTGGTATAAAAACCAAGCGGTTAACTCAGAGCTCTAAAGAGAGAGCAACAGCAGTAACAGGAATCGAGGAGCTCTAACACTTTGGATGATAATGAATCTTGATCGGGCTGTACTTAGAAAGATTTAGGGCTTTTTTTAAAAGTTGAAAAGTATCGTTTCGTATGTTGGATTGCGCTGCAAATGGTCTCTTTTTTTACTTCTTCAGAAAAATACTCATGTGAAATGGACTATAGGAAGTTGTTAATGATGCTTCTTGTCTTGCTGACAACAACTTCATCCATCGCTCTGAGCAGCGAAGAACTTACGGAAGCTGTGGTAAATATTGTACATACTGTATATCAGTGGCTGAGTTAAGAATTTTAAGAATGTTATCCTTTATCTATTGTAGAAATGACAGTGGAGGCAGTTCTTACAAAATATACGTTAGTTTGCCTCTTGTAGAATATTTGAATTTTGTTAAATCACTGTCACAATTTTGCTATTCTCAATAAAATCTTCTTAACCAGTTACCATTCAAAAACCAATAGGACCTTGCTTATTTTTTAAAAAGATGGCTGTGTCTGTAAATATACATATATTATTTCTAGTATACACACAGTATATATGTATATGTATACACACACATATATATAATGTGATAATTTTAGCTTTAATTAGTCGCCACTTGTTGGGATAAGTTTGTTTTATCCTCAAGAAACAAACCACTACTCTTTTTTTATTGAGTGGTTGGACGTCTTGATCAATAAATGTAGTTTCCTGCTAAAATAAACACTCTCTTTTCCAGGCATATTTAAGGGACTATGGTTACCTGCACATTCCACTGGACAGTAAAGGCCAAAATTATGCACCTGAACAAATAGGAGAAGCCCTAAGGTGATAATGCTCCATCCATTTTTCAATGTAAAGGCTTTCCTCTGCCTCTGATGTCCAAAATGCTGTATTCTGTATATTATTAAGATAATATTAATGTTGTTACCTTCTCTATGTCAGAATCTTTCAGCAAAGAACTGGCCTGCCGTCATCAGGAAAACTAGATTCAGTCACACTGGAAATGATGAAGAAACCTCGATGTGGTTTAGTAGACCCCGTCAGTAACACATCTCTCAGTTATCGAGTCATGGGTGTGTAAATTGCATTTTAGATTTGAGCTATTGTTGTGAGTAAAAAAAAAAAAATGTAATAAGATTGTTACTAATGTGTTGTTCAATTGAATAGGTTACTGGCGTAAGAAGATGCTGTCCTATCGCATTTATAAATACACTCCAGACTTGGGACAAACTCAGACCCGTTTGGCCATCCAAAGTGCTTTTAAGTACTGGAGTGATGTGACACCATTGAGGTTCCAGGAGGTGCAACAAGGAAGAGCAGATATCAAAATCTCTTTTCACAGGAAAGATAAGACATGTCCAGTGCCCTTTGATGGGAGAGGTACGGTCACTGTAAATAATGATTACATAAATAAAAGTGAATTTATATCATTGGATTCTGTCAACACCTTTTTTATTGCCAGTGTTCCCATGTTATACGGAATGAAGATTCTTGCTTTATTTTTAGGTCATGTGCTGGCCCACGCTGACGGCCCTGAATCAGGGATTGTACATTTCGATGAAGATGAGCTGTGGACAGAAGGGAAGAACTATGGCTCCAATTTAAGGATTGTAGCAGCCCATGAGATCGGCCACACTCTCGGTTTGGGCCACTCAGAGTATTACAGTGCGTTAATGGGCCCCATATATAGTGGATACCGCTCCAACTTCAAACTACATCCAGATGACGTACGAGGCATACAGGCTTTATATGGTAAGTTTAGGATACTATCTTAGTATCTGTGTACACATAGCATTAGCAGTGAGTCGCCTGTTGTGAATATGTGTGCTTTTTTTACAGGGAAGCCAGAGAAGAATCCCTCACCCAAGAATCCAAGCCAGCCAATACCAAGAGGAACGATTCCTGATCCTTGCAAGGCCAATTTGGATGCAGCTATGTTGGGTATACAGATGCATGTGCTGTAGGAACACTGAAATATTATTCTTTCATCCTCAGTTGACACGCCTCCCATTCTCTCCCTGCAGGTCCTTCGCGCAAGACGTATTTCTTCAGTGGTCAGCATGTGTGGACCCTCACCAGATCTGGCTACACCACACCCGTCCTGATCTCTGTGATGTGGAAAGATGTGCCGGGGAGCATCAATGCAGCTGTTCACTCTCAGAGGACTGGAAAGTCTTATTTTCTGAAAGGTGAAATCGTTTGCACAGTTTCGACATATTCACAATATAAAATACTGAACTTATGTTCATCCAGTGTTTACTTTGTGTCTTTCCTTCTTTCCCAGGTGAAAAAATATGGAGATACTCAGGCTTCAAACTTGACCCTGGTTTCCCAAAAATCAAATCAGCCAACATCCCTGCTAATATTGACTCAGCAGTGTACTTGAACAATAACAAAAAGCTGATCTTTTTCAAAGTAAGTGTAAAGAATCATTTCCTTCCAGTTATTAAGAGATATATTATATGTTTTAAACATTGTATCCACTTGGAAGTCAACTGTTTACTCCTGATTTTAGGGCTCTGCGTACTGGCAGTGGGATGAAATTGGACCAACAGTCACACGTTCATATCCCAAACCGATTGGGAAGCTCATCCAAGGGGCACCTAGCAGTGTTGATGCAGCATTAACATGGACAAATGGTCACATATACTTATTCAAAGGCTCGAAGTACTGGCGTGTAAACCAGTTTCGCAAAGCAGTGGAGAAAGCGTACCCCTTACATACCGCAAAAAATTGGATGCAGTGTGAAGACTAAACCACCAGAGGCCGACAGAGAGCACTCAACCCTTTTCTTGTACAACACAAACGATGAGAGATGCTTATTTATTTGGACACTGCAAATGATTACAACAAGTTCACACCATCACTACCGCCGCCAAGGAGGTAATGTTTTTAGCTGCTCGATAATAACCACTGTTATAACCACCTTTGGATTATGGTCCAGTCAATAACCTGTTAAATTTCATCATAATTGGAGGAGTGAGGTGCAGGTCTTTGCTCTCTGAGTGGCGTCTAATTACAATTCTGCATTTAAATACAATTTTTTTTGCACAAGATTGAATTTTGTAGTCCTCTTATAAGACTATAGATTACATTCCTTGAAAATCATATCTGTGGGGGCTGCTGAACCGCATTGAAGAATGTTTGTACCTGTACCTTACACTTATGATCCTCCAAAATCTGTATATAGTGAATTTGTTTGATGTATTACTTTTATAACCATCTCATTTGATTTTCAAACACGCTATCACTTTAGCGACTCTGGGATGTAAAGGTGAGAATATATTTAGAGAATTATATCAATATGTGAAAATACAACTCTACTATGTAATACAATGTGTGAGCTCAGCTGAATGAAGTATGAGATAATCACACGTGTATGCTATGTTATCCTTTGGATGATCTCCAAGCATCTTCATTTACACACACACACACACACACACACACACACTTAGTCTGATTAGCTGGTCAAAACACAGTTTGAGGGAGACGTTGACGGTAGAAGATTCCAAACGAGGCAATGCTCAGTATGCAGGTCTTTGATGCTTAATTGTTTCAGACCCTCAAGGCAGAAGAGTCAGCAGTTAAGGGCACCATGGATCCTGACTCAAAGTCCAAGTCAATTACAGTTTGTGTGATGGTGCTGACGCTGATGATAGTGGAGGTGCCTGTTCCCTCCTGGCGCTCCTGAAGGCTGCGGAGATAACTCTGAAAGGCAAACACAACACTTCTAACAGTTGGAAATACGATAATGAAATATTTTGTTCGCCGCAAAAACATTTATTCACAGCTATATTTTAATCTCAACCACTAACCGGAGCCAGGACATCCCCAGCATAACGCTTCAAGAGTGGAGGCCTCCGCTGACGGTGCCTATGAGGTCTTCTCGACTCTCTATATCTGTGCTTTGTGGCCTGTTTCTGCTGTTGTTTGTGTGTATCTGGGAAAGGGCATAAGAAAGAAATTATGCACACTATATACACAAGATGTTATCAAACACCCAACGTGGCAGCACTCACCTTCTTTGTGTGACACTTTGGCACTAAACTTCCACTGAACCAGGGCACCTATCAGACTCAAAACAGGACAGATCCCAACGATTGCCCAGTTGAACCAGCAGAAAGAGAGCGGGTCAACTTGATAAAGCAGATCATGCACCTGTACCGGCAGCATGAACGTCCCAAATAGGTAATCCACACACAGCATGATGATGGTTCCTCCAAACACGGCGGAGGAAATGATGGTGAAAAGTTTCTGCCACTGAAGTGTGAAAACAGCCGTGACAATGCTGGCAGCCAGGGCAGCGCTGAGCGGCACCCACACTGGATTTAGGCTGTAAAACTGTCTGATAACCACCAGGATGCTGAGGGAGAGCAGGCACCCCAGCTGAAGGCCTGTGAGGAAGAGTCCCATAGTGTAGACCAGCATTGTCATCAGACCGCAGAGCACGCCCACACCCAAGCAGATCCCTGCCTTGGTCTCCATGCCCAGCTGGCTGTCCAGTACAGGCTCCTTAAGGTACAATAAGAGCACTGCTGGTGAACCCAGGATGAAGCCAGAGAAAAACATCACCATCTTGAAGCAGCGGTATCCTGAAAAATGACAAAACAATTAAACCTTTCATTTAGCAATAATATCTAAACAAACAAAGATACCCTCCAAATGAGAAGCAAATGTGTATTTCCCCCCCACCGTGTCATTTCACATCACTGCCTCTACAGCTCTCATTCCAACATGTGCAGTTCGTTCTTTCCTCACATTGAAAACATCAGCTTGTTTCATAGTTGGTCCCATACTTCACAGTCCCAGGGTTTAAGAATCAGAGGATAATGGAATAAAGTTTGACAGAGACACGGTGGAAGCTGCTTGGCTTCCGGTGCTGTTGGCTCAAAGTTTGTGAAAACATATTCTAGTTTAATTTCATTTGTTCCAGTTTTCATGCTCAGCCACGACTGCTTGCTCACTGCCATAGTTCATAACATTTTTGACACGTGACTAATATCATTACTCAGAAATCATAATGCATTTTCTTCACTACTTTTACGACTCAAATTGTTTCTGTGTCTTGTGTGAAATTCCTCTGACGAAATTGATTTGTTTATTCATTGGCCACTGCTGGGACCTGGGACCTCGGCAATGTGTGTGTTTACATAATGTTCCCATGTGTAGGCAACAGGTTGAGTTCACAGTTTGCATTCACTGGATTTTCTCAGTGAAAACAGGTGCAGAACAAAGGCTCAATCTTAAAATAAATGTCAATAGTATATGACCGTGGTCATGCAGTGTTTTACTGCAGCAGCTCTACACACAGTGCTTGTGAGGAACATGAAGAATTTTGGATCGCTCCCCTAAGTGCTTAGGCTCCTGGCATGTGTCACAGCTTGGAACCAGGCAGATGTGATTGCAACAGGTGGCACTCGACTGACTGCTCCAGACAGAAATCCAGCCCAAACAACTGCCAGCTTCCACACACACCTGCCATCATGACTCTAATCCATTTGAGCTAATAAAATACTTAAGCGTGCATGCGTCATGTGGATTTAAATATATTCTTTAATGCTTAGATTGGTAACATTAACAAGAGCAGATTTTAGTCCAAGCTGGATTCAAACCCAAGACTTTCAATTTGTGATGCAACAATAATCCTCATTACTAAATCTTCTGTAATAAAGCGTAATGAATTCCTCACTTTTTCAAATCTCGGAAAATAAATGCATTGATAAACGGTTCATTCTGAAAAATTGTTGTCGTTACAGGCTTATTACTGGTCTGTGAAGGATTAATGAATGTTGTTTTTTTTAACCATGTATACAGACATTAGTTACAGATTACAAAACCATTTGTCAGAAGAAAAAAAAGAAAAAAAATGCTTTTCTTTTTCCTTATTACTCATCCTACTGTGAATGTTCCCATTCAATAAAATTGACACGATTCATTTAAATAAAAATATAAAGTCTTGAATACGTACCAAAAAAACAATAGATGAGGCCAAATGAGAAGCAGACAGCGCAGACAATAGATGGGATGACTTCATACTTCTTATTAGTCCCCAGAGTACATATGTCCACCTCTGCTCCTGGCTCTTCAGTAACATTTAATGAAATGACTGCCATGTCGGTGGATTATCACTGTTGTTGTGCAGCTGGCTTCATGGGGAATCCGCTTTGTTCAGTGAAGGAGGAACACTGAAACATGCTGCATGGGGCATCAAGGGAAACAGGAAGCTCCCTAACAAAAATCATGTCCTGTTCTGCACCTGCAGAAAGAGCAAACTGTTATCACCTCATGATGGGAACAAATCATCACATAACTGGAAATTCAATTTGTCACAAAGTTAGGTTAAATATATCATTTATTACTTTTGGATGTCAGTTGGCCAAATGATCGCGCCCTTCTAGATTGATTTATTAATGTGTATATGAAAGGAAATAACCCTTTTTCCTGTTCTCACATACAAATCCCTGGTCAGGAACCAGAAGAGGAAAGTGAGGATTCCACTTCTGAGTTTTAAGCCTCTCTCTGCAGATTCTTTTGTTCTAGAACAGGATGCAGATGAGGACGTGACGTATTGTTTTCAGCATGTGGTTTGGTACTCTGTGAATTGAACAATGTTATACAATGTAACACTAAGATTCTAACTAACACAGGACGTTCAAGTGCCTGGAAAAAGTACCAGCTTTGTGTCATAAACATAACGTTAACTAGGACCAAAGGTTCATTATCAAGGAAACTGAGATAAGGTGAAACATGAATCATTCTGTATTATAAGTGAAGAAGACTGGCTGACAGTGTGAATCATGTTTACATATTGTTCGTATAACTGTCTATAGCTACAGCATGTGCTTCTGTGTGTAAGGGCCTTATAAGCTGTTCAGGCAGATCCCTCTGTCAGCAAATAGCATTAAAGGAGCTTTAGAAGGTGACTGAACCTGTTGTCTGTTTGAGTAGACTCAAAGAGGTGAATGTAAACTAACACACACCCAAAGCTTTCTGCAGCACTGGCAATATAACATTGATATCATGAGGTTATTTATGAAGGAAGTCATTTGGCTTTACGAAAAATGACAGGACAAATTAAAGCTGTACTAAGGAAAAATTATATTTCTTACCTGGAATAAAACATATCCACAGAGTTAAATAAGTTGTCTTCAGTGATCGTTTGTCACATCCCAGCCAAACCAGCAATGTTTGTAACTGCGTGCGGGGCTGTGTGATTCTGATTTGATCTGTGAGCGAGAGAGAGAGAGAGAGAGAGAGAGAGAGAGAGAGAGAGACTAAGTTCAAGGCCAACCTCTCACTACCCACAATCCACCTGCAGTGTGTATTTCTGCCAAACTGAATACTGACTGAAGTCCTAAACCAGAGGAGTGATATCAGCGGGCCCAACTTTTTTTCACTGAGTTCTAATTCAAAAGTACAAACCAATCTGGACTCAAACACACCGAACTGTAGGAAGTGGAAGTGGATTATACTAAGGACCAACAGAGAGGACAGGAATGGAATAAATCAGCAGCAGAGCAGCCAACAATCTGGAAAAAATTTTACAAAACAAACACTGTGCTTTACCACAGCTTACCTGAGCATGTTATCAGTATCAATAATAATTTATTAGCATTTCTCGCAGGGCAAATTACAATTATGCTCCCCTAATAGCATAAAATTTTAGGTCACTTACTTTTTTGTGTTGTCTTCATTGTATCAAAATAATTGAATTATGTTCGTGAAAGCACTTGAGATTTCTGATTTGTGTGTTGTACCCTTAATGATTGAGACATCAAATTGTCATGTGGAAAATTTGGCACTCTTTAAATGACGCCGCTCTAAGAGTGCCGATGCATCCACATTTGGGACAAAATGGCAGTTGTGATTTACTTTCACTATAGGAAAAAATGTCTATATCATACTTTTGTATACGCATAATTTACTTTTACGTCTTTACCAAAAATATTACATTTCATTAAGGTTTGAGTAGGCATGTTTAATCTTTATTAATCTTTGAAAGAGTGAAACTATGCTGCAAGACACAAATTCAAAAGTTTCCCAAAGTTATCCATGCATCCATTTTCTGCCACTTATCCAGGTCCGGGTGGCAGCAGACTGAACAGATCAGCCCACACTTCTGTCCCTGGCCAGGTCCTCCCACACATCTTGGTGAATCCATGCCAGCTGAGAGAGTTCCCAAAGTTTTTGTTGTAGTTATTCTATGTTAAATTTGAAATATAAATAATTATTTTTACTCATTTAGACATGGCCATAAATTCTTGTTTCTTGCTTAGCACGTGGATGGCAAGGCTTAAGTGGTAGGGTGATCTAAGGGTCGCCGGTTCGATCCCCGGCTCCTGCATGTCGACGGTCCCTGAGTAAGGGTCTAACCCCAAACTGCTCCCGACAAGCGAGCGAGCCTTGCATGGTTACCTCGGCCATGGGTGTGTGAATGTGTGTATACATGGGTGAATGTAAGGCAAAAGCTGTAGAGCGCTTTGGATAGAAGCGGGATAAAAAAGTCCATCCATTTACCACTCACTTGCTCATATTAGCCAATTCACATTGATGAAAACTGTTTCCAAAAAAGTATAAAGACAATGACAAAATTATGTTTTAGGCATCCAGTGGTTTGGTGTTGTCACATTCCAGAGAAAGGATGAGACTTCTCCATAGAACAAAAGGGCTTTATTCCACAATAGAAACTTGTAATGTCTTGAGCTATTCCAAGTCCTTCCCAAAGTATCCTATGTCAAACGCCATGCTGTGGCAGGAAATGTAAGCAGTTAATTTCCTTCGTTCTGTTACATTTCTAACTACAGCAGTAAGCCACCCACCTGCATTGCTTTCTGTACAACACACCATTGCTAATGCACCAACACAATTCAGAGACCAAGCCATTTAAGTCAATTCAGAAAAAAAATATTATTGCTCAGATAAATAAACCTATTCTACAAAAATGGGACTAATTATATTCAGATGTATGTACTAAACATTGGATTTTAAAG
>OMNV01000167.1:0-33251 GCA_900303265.1 Brotula barbata | reverse complement strand
AGGGGGTGGGGGGGAGTTAAAAACTTGACTTCTCTCCCTTTATCTCTGGTTTTACATGCAAGGAAGTTCTAAAGAAGATAATATTAATGTCCCTTGATCTTTAGCGGGTCCATCGTGATCATTAAGACTCCTTGGGCGAACGTAATGGAATCCCATGCAGCACACTCCACATCCTGTTTTTCCATTTAGACAACCACAAACAACTTATATGAAGAAAGAAATATATATAATATAGATGTAAAAATACAAAAAAATAAAATAAAATAACGAAACAGTATAGTTTTGGACAACAAGTCAATAAAGAGGAGATAGCACCGTTGTTACAAAAGGGTTGGACAGACCAGGACTGGGGCGAAGGGATAAAGGATCAGTGACACATCCAGACTGGTGGCTTGCAGTAACGGACCGAAGGCAGGCAGAAATCTCCAGGCATCCTTAAAAAACAATCTTTATTTTGTCATCACACTCCCGTGTGTTCATTATTTAGTGTACAGCTGACACAAATGTAGTCCTCCTTCTCTGCCATCTCTGCTGAAACACCAACACAGACTTGGTGAAACCATTGGTTACAGCTGCCATCACACTGGACCCAATCCACCTGTGGGGAGCACAGCATTTATTTGTGATTCAATATTAAGAGCTCTGTTCTAACAGTGCTACCACAACGGTGGTGAGTAATTAATGCAGAAATCCTCATATTTTATTGCCGCGTTATTTATTGAGTTAAAGACATGACTTCAGTATTATTTCTTGCACTTCTCTCTCTTTCTCACCTCATCTCCCTCAGGCAGCTGGCATCTTTCTGCTGGACACACAGCCATTTCTTCATCAGAGTCATCGGACTGGGAGAAATCAGATCGAGGTGAGGATGAGGTGGAGGCAGCTCTGTGCTGACGGTTCGTCTCTTTATTCATTTTCCGTTTTTTGGGAGAGTGCTTCTTATCCTTCCCTCTGTGGTTGACGTCTAGACCTTCCGTATCCAGATGCCGCTTGGCTTTCTTCTCAATGTCTCTTGGACCACTGATGCTATCCTAAAAATAAAAACAACACAACTGAAAAATTATATTGAATTCCTCACTAACTGTACTCCTCTATTCAGTTGGTAGCTTGTTTACATACCTTGTTAGGTGGCAGATTTTTTCCCTGAGAGTTCAATTGTGTTTGTCTGTCACAGTCTGTGGAGTCATCTTGTGGTTGTGGCGTGCATTTGTTTGTGTGTTGCGATGCAACTCTGTCCAGTAAAATGTGGTAAAGATCCTGGACCTCTGGCAGACAAACTGGCAGCAGGAGCCCTTCCACCATCAGCTTCTCCAGCTCTTTACTCAAGCCTGTCACAGGAAGAGATAAAGAACCACCTCATTAAGGGCATGTAAAATACTGCAAGCCAACTTATTCCCCTGTTTCGTTACTGCTGCAGCTCTGCCTAAGATGACACTGACCCTGCAGCGGTATGCATCTCTGCTCGGTGTAGAACACGGTCTGACAATGGCTCGTCCTATTCCATTCTGGAGTCAAATATGGAGCCTGTATCAAAAACAAACAAACGTTTGGTTATTTAAAGCTAGAAAGTAGCCTTCAATTAAAAACAATTTTCAGTATAACTGTTAACACTCACTGACCTTTGCATTGCTGTCTGCACTGTGGCTGCCTAATGCCCAGCGGGTTAAGGTGGGTGGACTTCCTGGACTTTTCTCCAGTTCTGGTGGGTTAAAAGACTGTGAAATCTGCTGTGCTCGTTGCTGCCAGTTAAGTGTCCTCTCCACCACATATTGCAGTGCATCGCCCTCTGGCAGACGCACTCCTATGCACTGCAGCGATGCCAGCAGAGAGAGGACTTTCTTCAGTGGAGGCTTTTCTGATAGCAAGCACTGTGGGCAGAGCCACGGATGTGCTACACAGGCGTCTGATGGGTCTCTAACACACACACTGTGGAACGCATCTCTGCAGAGTTCACACTGCAGCATTGCCCCCATTGGTGCCTTCTGACAGACACAAACCTTCAGATCCATGCAGTCTGCAGTAGGAAGGAGTTTTGACTCATTTGCTGCTCTGAAATTGAAGAAAGCCTCTATCTCTCTTGCTTGTAGCTCCTCCAAGGTTGCCATCTGACCAAGAGAATGTATACTTATTTAAATTTGTCAGCACTTAAGAGTGAAACTTTAGATATCACATCTACTAGCAGATGAACTGAAAGACCGTGCTTTAATGTTCAAAGTAGGCAACTGTTGAAATTAATGTTATGATCAGTGAGATAAGACTCAATTAGGTCAGGCCCCTTGCTATTGCTATGGATTTTGAGTCTTTGCATTTCGTACCCAAATGAATCCAAATCCTCAGTCGATCACATTGTGTGTACAGGAAAAATAGAGACATTATCTATCTATGTGAGGAACAAGTTGAAAGGGAAGCTGCTCATTAATTGTTGGCACATCCTGCTGCAAGTGTGGATTTTCTTCCTCTGTTTGAGTGTATGGGTTGACTGCATTTTCAGGTCTAATTATTCTCAAGTCTTAGAAATTCAGTGTTGCTAACTTTGGGTATGTTTTTCCAAGGTTTAATTCTGTCCAAGCACACTTAGACTTGTGAAGATCCATACAACAATTCTTTACAGTAGACTACAATGAACATTGATCAACACGTAAATCAACTCCTATGCCGTCAGAATTTACAGAGACAGATCATCTCAGCTCGTATGAAATCTATACTGTAATACAATTCCTGCACTTACAGCAGAGGTAGAATCTTTGGTCTCTGAAAGCACTTTCTCCACATCACTAAGAGTGCTGAGCCTTGGTGTTTTCTTCTTGATACTCTTAGGTGATTCTTTCACTTTCTTAGCCTTTCGTTTTGGGGAACCAACATTTCCAGCTTCACACCTTGGACAGAGGACCTATAATGTACAAAATAACTGTTGCATTAGAGGACAGCAAAACTTCAGTGGCTTTTGATTTGTTTTCAATTTGTGGGTTTATACCTCCAGTAAATTAAGTGGAGTGTCTTTTTGCAGGAAAGTTGTAGCTGCCGATTCTTTCCACTCCTGCACTTCTGCTACCAAAGACTCCAGCCTGTCCAATGGCTCCAGGTGTACTTGTATGGCTTGTCCTCGTAGCACCATGTCAGATATGCTGTCCACCAAAGGAATGCAACCACCAGCCTGAAAAAGAGTGGGTTATTCCTCTATTACATGGTTCAATAATTAAAACACAGAGCATACCTTAGATAACGACTAAAATGTTCCCCTTTGCTATGTATTTTTAAGTGTCCAAACCTGAAGCTCGTCAGCTTCCTGAAGCCACTCTCTGGCTTTTCTGATGGTGTCCTTCAGGAGAAGACAGTTTGGGAGGTAAGAAGGGATACCAGACGCTTTCTCAGCAGCTGCACAAAGGGTCTCTATTGAGTGTGGTGGTCTGGTGGGCAATAATAAACAACAGATTTAACAACACGGTGCTGATATCCAGAGCTCTGTAATACCTGTCTGCTCTGTCTTCTCTGCTATATGCATTTTGGATTCACAGGAGACATTTTATAATAACACATTACTAATATATATATATATATATATAAATATATACATATATATATATAACTTTATTGCCTTAATTCAAATCTCTTTACAATGCCATTCCCAACAGCAGCTGAAACTAAAAGTTATGGTTAAACAATATTTGGAATGTTGTGAATATTACAATTCAAAATTACAAACAACCAATAATGGTGAAGGTTACACAGTTACACAGCTGAAAAATGTAGAAAATCAGAACCTCTTTCATAGTTTTTTTTTTTTTTAATTTTTTGAAGTGATGCACACTTGTAACAGCCACGCTATTAATAAAGCCTTTGAAAAGAACTTGTGACACAATAGCGAACAGCATTAAGTATAAATGGAATGATGGCAAAACTAAAGCATATGCTCACTTTTTGTTGATCTTGTGGAATATCTAGCAGCAACATTTTGCACTAGCTGTAATCAAAATGAAGCAAAATCAGGAGCACTGACGTAGTATTGTACTGAAATGTATAACATAATTCAGTTAGAATCAGTGCAAATATCCTGACAAAAGGCAAAGAAAAGGACACGCAGTTACCCTTGACAGCACAATTTTAAAATAGATTTTCATAACTTAACGACCACCAGCACAGCATAGTAACCAATCATGTTTTCTCTTCCTTTATGATGTATTCATAGGTGCTGCATTTTACCCTGGATCAGTCATTGCTGCCCTCACCTGGCTTTGAGGAGACTGCTTGCCTTGTCCTCCCAATGTTCTGACATAGTTAGCAGTTCCTGAAGACGTGCCATGGCTTTCTCCACGGATGGATGAGGGGCCAGGCCGACTCCTTGGTCAATTAGCCTCCTCATGGTGTCCAACGTAAGGGTAGCAGGCTGACCACTGGCCTGCTGCACCCCCTCCAGCCAACGTGCCTGTTCTAGCCTCACTCTCAAGCGAGGCAACTCGGGCAACTCCACATCAAAGTCAAAGCTGACATCTAACAGGCCCTGGATCTCAGCGACGCTGGGCACTTCATCTGCCAGAACCTTCTCACTGTGCTGCTGAAAGTCTTCAATGCGATTCAAGAGTTCCTAAAAACATACGTTAAGATGTTAAAAATTATGGCTGGTTTTTATGGTTGGTGTGAAAGCAATATGTACTTGTCTAAATATGCACTCATTCAGTGTCATAATATCACAGGATGTATTCCACACCCACAATCTACCTTTAACAAGGGAGCTTGAGGGAGACTGCAGGAGAGGTTATACAGCTGCCTCACAAATGAACTCAGCTCCTCCACAGTCAGCTGGCTTCGTGATTTCCCACTACCGCACCGATACCTAGGAGAGCACCCAAAATATTAATGCCAAATAAGATGATGATACATTACTATTTCCTGACACGGAGACGATGTAAGGATGAGGAATTAGTAAGCTATAAAGCTGTCTGGTGTAGAGTATGGAGCGTATATACGCTACCTAGTCTGCCTTTTGCCATTCAATAGCTGCTGTGCCACTGAGGAACACTTCTCCGCATCCTGTGTGACCAGACGTAACCGACGCAATAGATCATTATCTGGGAACAAGTTGGATTCTGATTCAGCAAGAAGAGCACGGAAGACTGGCAGACCTGTGAAAAGAACCACTGGGTAATCACAGGCTTTCATTTAACATATTAATTCACAGTTAATAACCTTGCAGAGTGCTGAACAATCAACGGCCAGAGGAATCATGTTGTATTTTGTCATTTTTTAAAATTTCTAAATTCATGTTGTTTCTTGCCTTTCTTCTTTTCCAGTTTAGCCTCGAGAGTCTCTGACACACGGCAGGCCCAATCATCATATAGTTCCGCTCGCTGCTTCACAGCCTTCATCATGGGGAACAGGTTTTCCAGTGTATATCTGTAACTGCATGAGCAAATAAACACTGATATTATGGCAGAACAGTAGTAACATGAGTCACAAATGCAGTGAAGAAAGTACTGTATGTCTATAGACATTGTAAGCAGTAGGAGTAATGTCTACAAAAATCTTTCAGATATGCTTCCTGATTCCAAATACACTTACTTCAGTGTGTAGTTGGAGAGAGGACAAGAGCAGAGGTCACTGATGTGGTGCAGACAGACGAGTACTCCTGGCATGCAGGGACAGGTGATGGCGGACAGGTAGCAAGTGGTCCTGCACTTGAAACACTGCCGCTCATCATCTTGCAGGTGGTCATATTTTGCCACTTTGCTATGCAGCACTCCCTAAAAGATGATAACAACGGAAATAAAAGCTGCATGACAAACACAGTATCTGATTTCAAGTTTGGAGAGGGAAATTGTATTAACTTGGCCTCACCATTTTCTTGACCTTCTCTCTCTGTTCCTGTTCTTCTCGGATCATGGAGACCATGTCCTTATGGACAGCTGATGCCAGGACTACATCTAGAGTGTCTGCTTTGGCAGCCATGTTGCACACCATCTCGTCATGGGAGAACACATTGTACCGGTGAAGCAAACGGTAATGATCAACACACTGCCTACCTAGGGGCATCTGGTAAAATTGAAAAAAAAAAGATATATGGTGCCAGGTTAAATACTTCTCATATTACACTATATAGAAAACAAAATTCATCTACGTCCTGTTGTATTTAACAAAATAAAACTTCTTTCAGTGCACATTGTTTGGTAACCAATTTTCCTTGGTTATGGTTTATTGCAAGAATAAATAAATTGAAACGAAATAAAATAGGAAAGCGTTGGTTATTTGTAATAATTCCTACATAATAGCAACTTCTGTTATCTCTTTTACAAGGAATTACACCAATGTCAAGATATACAACAGTTAACATACCCAATCCACGGTGCAGAAGTTGACTGCCTCAGCGAAGTTAAAGCCCTGATTAAAGCCACTGTGATAGGCTCTGGGAAAGGTAATGACAAACTCACCAGCACACTGGTTTGTTCTGTAAATCTACAGGACAGGTAAGAGAAAAAAAGATGACTTGTGTTAGTTATATAAAGATAAGCTTTCCAATCACATACATCATTTGACAGATGGACACCATCTGCGTGTGAAAGCAGCGCCTTAGAGACGTACTGGCACTCCGTAAGCCATCAGGGTGTTTGGGTTCATGATGGTGACCAGCTGGTGGAGAAGGTCAGGCTGGGATTCAAAAAGCTCGGGGGCGAGTTTCTTCATCACCTCCTCCAGCTGTTCTGCAGCAAAACCAGGAGCGCCGTACCATGTTTTGGGTTCCCCCCTTGTTGTCAACAAGTTGCACAGAATGATTATGTCAAATGGGTAACACATTATCCACAACGAACATATAGATGTCTATAAAATAATTTCCTGGCGCAGCTGAAGAAGAATTGTCTGACATACCAGTGGAGGTAGTTTATGGAGTAGCTCCAGTGATCCTCAATGTGCCAGCAGAAGGAGGAGAAGCACATTCCCACATACAGCCATGGCAGCGTCATCCCACAGATGTCAGCTGTCACATGAGTCAGTATGGAGGGGTTCATCATGGCCAGGTTGTTGAGGTTCCAGCCACACTTAAGGTACTTCTGCAAGAGAGGTGAAAACATCCTTACATTAATTATTGTGCAATGTACATATCAGTATTCCCTACAATTACGCTATGTAATACAGCCAAAGACATCACCTCAATAACAGTCATTTGGCAGACAAGGGTCTGGTTTTGTGTGCATTTTTTAAATGTATAATTTTTGCATAAGGTGAGTCGTTTACCTCATCTGCTGGGGAAACCTTAATTCTTCCATTGGGAATGGGAAATCCACTCCCAAACTCCTTTGAGGCAATATCTGCTCCATATTCTACAGTAACATCCTCCTCAATGGCTCCCACCAAGCGCCAGAATTCCTTCTCAACCAGCTCTGTGGGTACCATCTGTTCCGTATACACAATTCAAAACAATCAAAGAACTTTCAGCAAGAGAAACTGAATATCTTTCTTTGAAATCATATCTACTTACATGAACTGGTATGTTGAAGTAATCCGATTTGAAAGCATCAGCCATTTGGCCAAACGCTCGCAAGGAATAGTCCCTATATGCCTGCTCAAAGCCAAATGCCTCATGAGGCTTGCTGCATTCCTGCTCGAAAACAATAACAAAAAACACAGAACAATTACATTGAATGTTTTGCAACCACAGAATATTTCTATAGGCATTTCTATTTTCTTGTCTGTTTCCTTAATGCCAATGTGTATTGGTCTTCAGTGTCTCTTAATAGTAGCAGGGTTCTTTCTTTGTTTCCACAAGATTGTAAGCAAGGGTCTATTTTGAAAATTTGCTACAAATAAACCACACAATGCAGTTCATTCTCACCTGAGCGACACACTTTGGGCACCTCCAGTCTCCTTTGGGGACATCGTGAAGGGGAGGGATCAAACAGAATGTGTGGTAACTGTCATCACAGCCGTCGCACAGCAACAGACGGTCTTCATCTCCCCCGCTGCCACATATCAGACACACAACCAAGTCTACCTGGAGAACAAAACAACAGTTTGCCAAGAGTGTCTCAGAGCCATACCTACTGACAAACGTAAATTAAAGATACAAAATGCCTTAGATTTTAACATAATTTACTTTTAAGACAAAAATCTTACACCTTCATAATAATACTGTTAAATACTGTCGAAGAGATTAAAGCAAAACGTTGCAAGGACTTCTGATGTTACATTTACACTAGTAAGGAAGTGAAATTTTCCGACTTACTGGGCTTGGGGGAACTGGAGGGATGTTTTTCTTGTATCGTGATTTATATTTGTCATTTTCAATTATTGCTTCCTTAATTTCAACTGGTTCCTGTTTGACTGGAATGGGAATCTCTTTTTCTGCAGGTACACAAAAAATCTCCATTGAGTCTTTTCATGTCTGAACACTAACATAAGTACTTGCTGTGAATTGTGTTCTTCAAAATAGTCTGACCTGGTTCTGGCTTGGCAACAAAGGAACCCATCCTCCTCCTCAAATTCGGCCTGTTGTCACATGCTTCACCTGGTTCAGTCTTCACACTAACAGGCTGCGAAAAAAGGAGACATTTCAGACCATTTAAGTCTTAAAATCAAAATAGGGTTACACAAATATCAATTTCAGTGAATCATTTTACACATTTCCATTTCTGGTACACAAATGGACAGAGTTCAGTCCGTATTGCTGGTTTTTCACTCAGGTGTTGTGAGCCTTTATTCAACAGCACCCACCTCATACTTCATGCGCTTGGCTCTGCGTGCATTAGGGCAAGTCTCTGGTGTCTGAGCAGGTTGTCTCTGAGCCTGGTCCTGGAGCTTGAGCTCCTTGGTGTCACCGCTCTCCTTGTTTTCTGCACTTACCATTGGCAGGGTTGGTTTCTGGAAACACTGAGGGAAACAATATTTTGGTTATAACCACACTTCAATGTATTTGATGTACAAGTGGAAATGCCTGAGTGTTCAAATATAGATGATCAGAATGTAGGTCTCCAATGTATGTGAACTTATCACATCCTTAAAGTAAGGTAAAAGATAAAATACTATAAATCGAGTCACAATGCAAAAGAAGTTTCTGGACAACAATTAATAGACCAGATGGTAGATTATTGGTAAAGTAAATGAAAACTAAGCTATACTGTGTTAGATTACTATAATTACCATGTGTTTATTGTTGATATGTGTTAGTCACCACATCACTCCTATGAATGTCCTGAAATTTCTTGTCTAACTGTATGTTACCTAACCTTTTAATTGTCTCCTGAAAGCTTCTGTTGTGATGTAACTGGATTTGCAGCATTTCTTCTTTTGAATAAGTTTTCCAGATTGCCCACGTGTCTTTATATTGGTGGCATGTTTGTCAATGTAGTGCAAGTCTGTTGTCATTTTGATTGAAGGATTTTCTGAATTTGAAGTATGTTTTCAATTTGGAGTTTATTAAATCTTCTCAGCCACCATACTTACTTCAAGGACTATTACATTAGTTTATCAATGGTAATGAAATAGACAACAAAACCACATGAACCAAAAAATACAAACAGCTGCTATATTGTGGTGGATTAGATTAGATTAAAGGACATAAACAATATTCAACTTCATGTTTTTTTTCCAACTTTGCATTAAAACACTCGGTTTTTCCATTATAAACGAATAGTGTTTACCTTCATGCCAACATTAACTGTGTCCTTCAGGAAATATCCACCCGAAAGCGTGTACTTTTAGCATTCTACTTTTTATTTTATTGGCATATTGCTGCCTTTAATGGCAAATTACCAAAATTAATGTGTCAATATGCAACAGTCAACTATCTTCTGCTATTAGAAAAAATAAATATCGCAACACGGTAATGGCATGCCTATGTTTTTGGGCGTGTGCTGGTAGTGGCAACAAACATTATGCACATTGAAATGTCACTGTTCAGTAAACCCAGTGGTGAAAAACTCCACATTGTACCTTTAATGCAGCTTTGAGGCAAACAGTCAGAGATAAAGGAGGCTGAAGAGTGATGTCTTTAAGTTTGTTAGTTAGTTATGTTACCTTAAAAGGGTGCACAGAAACCAAGATGGGGCATGCTGAAATCAGCAGTCTCATAGGTTTAAGAATGTTGTTGATTAGATTTTGAGAAGCTGGAGCGAAGTTTGAGGTTTACTGCATTGCTGGGGAATCTATGACAAAAATCTATTGAAATGTTTTAGATAATTCATAACTATCATGTAAGAGCCAACCACTGCCGAACTGCGACAAAAGCTGTAGACTTAATGTCATCAATGTGGTGAGAATGTATAACCAATGTCATCTTCTAAAAGTGCTAAATGTCTCGATAAAAATGGCAAGACAATTACCATAAAATATACTGCCCAGCAAAGGTTAACATGCAATTTGTTAATAGTGAAGGCTGTAGGTTTATTAACCATAATACAAACATACCTCCATATGTTCAGGATCAGCGTCCAAACGCAAGAGTTTGGAAGCTGGCTCTGGTGCCTGAGGCAGGAGAGAGCTCAGGTAATAAAACAATTTAGAATGACCTGTACAAGAGGTCACACCACACCAATCCAATGACATTTGAGAAGCTCTCTCTCAAAAGGTAATGCGATACAAACTTCCAAATTCTGTAAAATGGCTTGACCACCAGAATGCATTAGTCAGGCGACAGAGTCTCCACATAAACACATAAAAGTAAATTTGAACCAATCAATTTTCTCTAAATTAAATGACATAAAACATGAAAACAGATAATTGCTAATTTTTTGTACCTTCACAAACATGCACACGTATTACAGTGCCACTATCATACACAAGATGTGCCAGTATGCTAATGCATGTCTCAAACTCACCAGCAGGTTTGCTCCACTTTGAAAGAGATTGTATGGATAGAGAATCTTCTCATAATGTGCTCGCAGGTGTGAGCCTACAGCTTTGCCAGGGGCAAAGCCCATTTGTAGTGCAATCTTGGTCCATCGCCTGTCCTGACAGACAATCTCAAATCCACCCTCATCGGCAACCAGCTGAAATGAGAAAATTGCTCACACTAACTGTACATCAATGATATGTGGCTTAAAGGCCTTTAAAAAAATTAATTAAACATTAACCTTATTTAGTTTATATAAGTCCAATATCTTCCTCTCAACTTGAGGAATCTTCAGGGGACACCCCTGCAAATCCCAAAATTTGGCAATCTGGTCCAAGAAGTTGAGCTTGACTCTGGTCTGCGCCTGGGAAAATGCAATATCAACAGTCATCTACAAATAAAATACAAATATTTATCTAAAAACACTAGAGGATGTGAAACCACTGTGTATTTCTGAACCAAAACAATTACATTCATCTTTAACTTTACTCTTTTTTATTTTAATTGTATGATTTATTCTTTGTGACAAAGCATTTTACAGACTAATAAAAAGAATGGAATAATAGAAAAAGAAATTTATTACTATTACAAAGTAAGTACGTTCACATGGTAGCATAACATCATTTTAGAGTACTTGTTAACAAGACATGGAAAACCTAAATTTACCTCCAGTTCATTGAGCCTCTGGATCCGAGGAACAAAATGAAGCCTGTCAACATCGCAAGCAAATGGAGGCTGCCAACCCTAAACAACAACAACAACAAAAACAAATATAAACTCATGACACGCAAAGTTCATCACACATGCAACATTGAATATATCCAGGCAAGTTATTACAAATTTTATCCCTGCATTAATAAGACGTTTTACTACAGCTATTTGTATTTTTCATTTCAAGGTTGTCTATTAAGGCTTGCGCACTTCAAAGGTTGACCCCCACATACAGGACCTTTTTAATTACGTCCTCTTTACAGTTTCAAGTTAACTGAAATTAAACAGATAAAAAGAGTGTGCTTTAAGAAGAGACTTTTCACAAGGAGGATAAATTGAGGCCTGCTGGTACTGCAAGAACTGAGATCCATTTCAGGTAAAAAAGTCCTAACATCCATCAATATCTATGCACCATTGCTACAAACAGCCTCACCAATACAATGACAATTACCCCATTAAGCAAAACCCAAGTTTTTGTTTGGAGCCAGTAGCCAACATCCCCCACTAACACACAAAATGGCCAGATGGAAGACTCACTCCCTAGCCCAGCTTACCACAAAGCCAACATGGAGGACAACACCCTACACACGCACATACATGAAGAGTGGTTCTCACTGAACAAACTCAAAATGTCACACAACTGCAATGTTAAATAACAAATGAAGGGTAAGAACATCACTTTAAAAGACAACAAAAGTGGTCTATGTAGTTATGTTAGACAATGCAGCTCTGTCCCAGCATTTAGGTCAACATCATTAAATACACCATCATGTGGGAAAATTCATTAATACTGGTTCCAAAGATTATTAAGCTACAGACAAGATATCTGTACAGCTTTAGACATTCTTTATGAAATATCATCTGGCCAAGAAGTGATGGCTCACATTGAAGTGAATTGATGACCGACCCAACGTCAAGATGCTCTACAACGAATAAAGCACCATTAATGTACAATGCACGCTTGTTTTTACCCTAAGGAGACAACATGAAAACATAAAAGTAAGTCCATAATTCACTGTATCATCGTAACAGCATCTTCACGTATGCAACCGAATAGCTTCCGCATAGCCACCTACTGTATGTCAACGCCGTGTGCTAAATTATGACAGGTTTGCTGCTGAGCTCTTAGCTAGCACTAGCCCACAAGCTAGCCGTGCAAATTCAAGGACCGGATCACCCGGGCTTTGTTGACACACACAATAATCGATTTCCAACACGCTGTCGTCTCTACTCCCGTGATAAATAAGTTAAACGTGATAAAAACCACGGGAAATATCGCGAAGGAGAGCTAGCTAGCTGTGGTAGCACAAAGAATGAACATAGCCTAGGATCCGCCATGTTAAGCAGTCCCTTTAAACCCCACGGCGCTCGGTCCATCTATGGCTACGGGCTCATTAACACCGAACTAATTCGGCATCAGTGTCGATACAACATTTGAATGCGTTTGCTCGCACTCACCGGAGGCGGACGGACTTTACAAATGCCAGTTTTTTCCGCGATGGGACGAATCTTATTGATGAAAGCAAAGGGATCTCCGAATTCTTCCCAGCTGGGTTCGAAGACCGGGCACTCCGGAGGTGGCTTGAACTCGTCCGTTCGAGGTTGGCTCATAGTCACGGAAGTCAGGACGGGTCGCTGCTAAAGAGACTGTCAGTGAAGGCTTTTCTTGGACTGTTTATCCCGTTTATTCACCGTCAGACTCGGTGGCATTCGGTCGCCATCAATACGTGCAGCAGCTCACACACGCTCAGGCTACACATACACACTCACATACACATCCACGCACAGAGAAGAAAATGTTCCAAGGCAGTGAGCACGTCCGCTCAAAAAACTAGACACCAAACAGTTTTTATGAATGCGTGAGTAATTAATCAATTTTAACCTGTTTGGTGTAAAAATCGATTTCATAACACATAATTGGTGCTGAATGCTATTTGGATTTTTGGTGGCGCCGGTGTAAATAATGAATTATTCGGTGTATCTTCATTGCCCTATTCATATGGAGGCATCACATTGTCACATAAGTGTTTTCTCGACGGCAGACTTTGACAAACAATTAATTTTGGCCTCCTGATTCAGGAATAAACACCAAGATGATTGTTGAAATGTGACATGGAGGCTCTGGTATTCACGTATAGTTTTGTATTTCTAATGTCTTATGCAACAGACAAAATTTAAGTCTGCACTAATGAAAGGAGGTCTGAGATAAACGAGGCTGGACCGGAACTTATAATATGAATAAAGATGGGTTTCCTCCACCACAAACTGCAAAGATCAGAATGGTCTAATCTCAGGGTCATAAACACAGTAAGACACAGTCACAACGCCTGAGGATGCTTTAATTGTCTAATGACGTAAACTTTGAGCGTTGAAATGACATATTGCCAAGTGTGTTACGTGTCACGGGCTTTCATGTAGTGATGATTGATATAATAGTAAAAAGGTGTTGCCGTGAAAGAATAAATGCTAATTTGTAAAACAATGTTATTCACCATTGTAGCATGTACTATGTTTACACTTGGCGCGGACGGATATTTTCAGGTGACACTGTCAGAGCCGCCGGGACTTCTTGTTTAAATAGCCAATATGAGCCATTTGATTGGCTCTTCCTTATGGGTTTTATAACAATTCTGCACATGTACTTGTCATTAGTTTCACCACCAAAAATCCACACCCAACGATGCTGGATGTCTCATGTGATTATACTTGTTCAGTCTTTTGGTAGATTGAATTTTTCCTGGTTATTTTATTTCTTGACCTCTACTGTGCAACTTTAATGTCCTAGTTCACACAGCACATTAGCCAAACTTATAAGAGCTCATGCATCCACAGACCATACAGCAGTTTGTGTTTTTTTATTTTACAACTGACACGATAAAAGAACAGTAATAATACATATATTCAAATTGAATAACTGCATATTAGATAGTTAGACAGAAGATACGGTTTTGAAATGGTTATTAACCCAAATAGGATACAATAATGACTGTGTATCTATCCCAGTCTCAAAGCGAAGGCGAAGGTTCAGTACTCTTGACCATCCTCATCATTTTCTGATTCAGGGGACATGTGACCCAACTCTTCGTAATCCTTTTCAAGACACGCCAGGTCCTCTCTGGCTTCTGCAAACTCTCCCTCCTCCATGCCTTCACCCACATACCAGTGGACAAAAGCCCGCTTAGCATACATGAGGTCGAACTTGTGGTCAAGACGAGACCAGGCTTCAGCAATTGCAGTGGTGTTGCTCAGCATGCACACGGCCCTCTGCACTTTGGCCAGGTCACCACCAGGGACAGCAGTTGGAGGCTGATAATTAATCCCCACCTGCGTAGACAAAGAAAAACAATGACAGAGGCATGTGCGCACAAGCCAAATTATACCTCATCGCAAAATATCCATTTCTAATGGTGTAGTTACCTTGAAACCAGTGGGGCACCAATCAACAAACTGGATGGAACGTCTGGTTTTTATATTTGCAATGGCAGCATTAACATCCTTTGGGACAACGTCACCTCGGTAAAGCAGGCAACACGCCATGTATTTGCCATTACGAGGATCACACTTCACCATCTGATTTGTGGGCTCGAAGCAAGCGCTGGTAATCTCAGACACAGACAACTGTTCGTGGTATGCCTTTTCAGCAGAGATGATGGGTGAGTATGTAACCAATGGGAAATGGATACGTGGAAATGGGACCAGGTTGGTCTGGAACTCCATCAGATCGACATTGAGGGCACCGTCAAAACGAAGGGAGGCGGTGATTGAGGAAACAATTTGACCAATCAATCGGTTAAGGTTGATGTAACCAGGGCTTTCAATGTCCATGTTGCGACGACATATGTCGTAGATGGCTTCGTTATCTACCATGAACGCACAGTCAGAGTGCTCCAGGGTTGTGTGTGTAGTTAGGATGGCGTTGTAGGGCTCCACCACAGCAGTGGACACCTGGGGGGCCGGGTAGACAGCAAACTCCAACTTTGATTTCTTGCCATAATCTAAGGACAGACGCTCCATGAGCAAGGAGGTGAAGCCAGAGCCAGTGCCACCTCCAAAGCTATGAAAGACAAGGAATCCCTGCAGGCCCGTGCACTGGTCAGTCTGAAGAAAAAAATACATTTTAGCTACGTACTCTCCATTTTGGAAAAAAAATTTCCATGGAAATTACTTAATAAATATCAACCACAAATATTACTTGTCAAAGGAGTCATGTGTCATGTTAAAAATGATTTAAAAGCATACAAAAAACATTGTACAGAAACTAACCAACATGTATTAAGTTTATCTTATCACCAGAGTAATAGGGTCGTTAATGTATTTTGCTGATGCTGATAACATTTACATTAACTAACGTAATATGCAACGGTCATACAGACATTATTTTCACTTTTAGAATAACAAATGTAATCTCAGACTTGAAATATATAAATCTAAGAATAATAATATTTTATTTCATATTTCTATGATGCTTTATGAAAACGCCACAGAAAGGGCTATTGGAAATTCAACAATATAGCAGCTTAAATCAGATTCTATTGTTATTACTGACCATTTTACGAACACGCTCCATGACATCATCGATGATTTCTTTCCCAACAGTGTAATGGCCACGAGCATAGTTGTTGGCTGCATCTTCCTTTCCTGAGATCAGCTGCTCAGGGTGGAAGAGATTCCTGTACTTTCCAACCCTTACTTCATCTAAAAAGAAAGATTTGATTGTACTCATAAGATATTCTTCATAACATTTATTGACATTTTTACCGATTATGTATCCATTTGATGTGATGGTGTAGCCATGATGCAGATGTTTAGCATTCAGGAGAATGCTTCATTCAATATACAATAAGTAGGAAACTGAGTATGTACAGAATGTATATTGAATTGTATTTATATACTTTTTAAAAAATCTCATTAGTCGCACATAAGTCTGAGGATAAGACAGATCATAAAAAGCACTTGTACGCATAAAGTACACAGTGTAAAGCGCTACTTACCAACCACTGTGGGTTCTAGATCTACATATATAGCTCTGGGAACATGACGGCCAGAACTTCCTGTGTTGAAAAAAGTGTTGAACGGCTCTTCATGTGAGTTTGCTTCAGCAGGACTTTCCAGGATGACACCATCAGGACCAACACCATGCTCGAGACAGAAAAGCTCCCAGCAGGCATTTCCTGTCTGCACACCTGCCTGGCCCACATGGATAGAAATACACTCTCTCTGAAGAGAAAAGACACATACGTGACTTAACTTCAAAAAAAAAGTTTTTGATTCCTCCCATAAAGGTATAAATACTAGAGCAACTTAATCAAAAATGAAGCATTCTTACACAATGTCAAAAACAGTACAGCTTTAAGATGAAATGGGATGAGATGAATTTTAATGATCCCACAAGGGGGAATTTTTTGAAGCCAGGACTGTTGCATTTTCCAAGTGCATCCAGGAATCAAGTCCCAACATGTTGAGAATTTCAGCTTTTGTCTTCACTGCAAGAAGCACTTCCTCCAAGATAATGATTTTTTTTGCTATTAAATGACACTTGTAAGTCATCATTGTTAAGGCTTTGAATAAAATCAAAAGACATCAGACAAAACATAACCAGCAATAATAATAATCTCAATAGTAATCAAAAGTTTAAACTTAAATCTGAGGTGAAGTCATAGTTTTGTAATGTGCTCCTCTAGCTATTGTGAATCTGACATTGTTCCTAAAATGAGTAACTCTGAACGTATTGCACTTTTTCTTACACATTCTAAAAGCGTAAGAACATTTGTCAGGACACAGCTACAATACATCAGTGTCTTTTCTTGACACAACATGTTGGGAGACTTGGTAGATTAGAGAGAATGTCTTATCTGTAAATATACATTGTTGCATAGTTATACCTTTGCTTGATTAAGTCAGATTATCAACATCAAGAAAACATCAAGAAAAATATCACTGATTTAAAAAGTATTCAAATCAAACATTTACACGGTGACATTTAGCAAAGTATCCAGCTGAAAGATATTAATTAGTCTCTTACCATGTTGCTTCAGATTACACAAGTAGCTGATTTTGCACACTGTAAGATCGATCAATCAAGACAATCTGTTAGATTCCACACAAACACAGAAAAATCCTCTACGGTGTCACAGGACACGTAACCTGTTTCATGCCAGCACAGTGCTGCTCTGTCCTTCCTGCTGAGCCAAGCATGCTTTATATCGGCTGAAGGCATCTGTCTGTACTCTTTCGGACAGACAGACAGACAGACAGGTTTGACTCGTTATTAAAATGTTGCTTTACTGCTTTTGGTGTTGTGTTTTTTGATCTCTCTTCATATATAAAGAGCATCTGGACCACAAATTAGACATATATTTCTACAGATTTATTTACATATTTCCATTTATGTTTGGCTCTAACTCCCTTTTTTAACATCATACTTTTGTTGTGTGACAGAGAAATATGACATGAATTTATTCGAAATACGCTTAAATGGTATGACAAAAACTGGGAAAGCAGCAACGTAGAAAGATGAATATATTTTGGGTTATATAATTTATTTCCATTTACATATATAAAAGTGAAGTGTTTTATGTTATGTAAAAACAAGATGATGAAAGTCCTTACTAAAATGGACATTGGAAGTCAGGATGGTGAAATGTGGCGATAGCTTGTTGTATGGAGTTGTTTTACCATTATGGTGATTTGCAAATGTATTTCTTGTAAGAATATACTGAGTGACATAATGAAATTCACCCTTCATATGTTTCCACTTATTGATGGCAAATTAAGCAGTGAGATTATTCTGTATTGTGAAATATTTCACCAGTATTAGTTTATTGAATACAAGAACTTCCATTACATCTCTACACATTTAGCAAGAGGCAGGAGGATATTTGGGTGAGATCTCATTTGCTTTAAGAGGCTGGATGATTTCTTACTTTGTGAAGCAAATGTGCGTATAAACAATCAGTGTGTAATAAAAGTGTGAAAGTGTGCTCCATGATCTAACATATTTACAGACTGAAACGATGTACCAGAGATAAATTAAAATATCAGTTTTCTGTAACTTTATTGTATCTTCAGGCAACAGTGATGTTAGGACTTGATGACCTACATGTGCAGTACATGTCTAAATTAATAAATTGTGGGAGAAAACAACATGCACCTCACATTATTTGGCTTCTGAGCTCTGAACAGTCAGATAAGGGGAAAATAACTGGAAGCAATTCACTAAATTTCAAAAATAATATTCACCATTAGACAAATTTTTAATGTTGAGACCAACAGGTATAGAAATGTTTGTACTGAAATGATTGACCTCCAAAAGCAGTGCATGTAGAAAAGAGAAAAACAAATGGTTAACTTATTACAAACCCACTACTGAGCTTGCAAATGTGAAATAAGCATATTTGATAACAAGCTAATATACTTATCAAAATCAAATGTGAGGCAACATGGGTGTTCACTGTTTGATGTAGGCCAAAGTCATAAGGCATATAGCAGCAGCTGGAGTCTAAATCTGCTCCATGATTCAGTTTTTTTATGACAAGTAGAAATATATTGCACTTTGAAGACAAACTAAAAAAAAACATCACAGATAACAGCAACAAGTACCACCAAACAGATTCATGCAAGTGGTGACGGGTTCCGTAGAGGTTACCACGGTGAATCTCTGTTGCACAGTCCAAGTGGTGAGAGTTGAAGCATCCAGCAAGCAGCTCAGACTGCTGCAGTGCAGTTTTTTGACAGTAATTATTGCCATAAATGGCGGCCAAACTTCTATCTTCGTGGCTCTGTTTTAGTGGCATTTTAGTAAAGTCTAGCAGCTTGTCCTACTTGCCACCTCCAAAAGTTCTTTTTGTTAGCAGATCACTTTTCTCGTAGAACACACACTCCAGCATCGCACCGTTGTGTGGCCATGGAGGTAACAACCTCCCAGGTGTCGATAACTGGGTCATAACATTCAATACTGCTGAGGAGAGAGTTCCCGTCATATCTAGAGCAGAGAGGGATACAGTGTAATCACTCACAGAGACAGCAAAACAAAATTTTTGCTATTTGTTCATAAGTTGATTAGATGACCTCTAACCCTTCTTACCCAGCTATGGCATAGAGACGTCCTCGGAGAACAGTTGCTCCTACATAACATCGCGGAGTAGTCATGCTGGCTACAGTGGTCCAATAGTCTGTTCTGATGTTATAGACCTCCACAGAGTCGAGGTGAGAAACACCATCAAAGCCTCCTACCACATAGATGTGGTCATTGAGTAAAGCTACACCAGCTCCTGAAACAGAAACAAAAGGCCTGTGAAGTAAATACATCACCTAACCACACACACAGTCTGGTGTCTTGACCAGGAAAACCTACCTGACCGTTTGGTGGCCATGGGTGTAACACTTGTCCAGTGGCCTGTGTGTGGATCATACCGCTCCACTGAATTCAATATATTTAGTCCATCGTATCCACCTGTAAGTAATTAATGACAAGTTCCCACATTTTTTATATAAGCACGGTTTCAAAGCCAACACAGAACAGCATGTGATTTTATCCGATGTGTACCTAGGCAGTATATAAGTCCACTGGCCACCACCAGTCCGGCTCCCTCTCTTGCTGTCTGCATGTCTCCCAGCATGCTCCACTGGTCAATGTTTGGATCATATCGCTCCATGCTGGTGTGACGTCGACTACCATCGAAACCCCCAGCAACATAGATCATGTCTGGTGAGAGCCGAATACAAAGAAACAGAAAAGTTTCAACTTCATTGTTTTTGTAGACTTTCGGGATTCAAATATATTTAGGCCACTTGTAAACAAACAGCAAGGCAATGACGTTCTCACAACAGGGCCGGGGTATATACTGTATTTCATGGCATGTGGGTGCTGACCCACGTTTAAGGTTTGCATTTTTGCAACACTGCCATCAATCAATGTTCGTCACTGCACAATTCAATTCTTTAAAAAAACCCAACAGCTTCAAAGCTCGAACTCCAGCTTGCAAGTGTTTTACTTGCATTTGTGGGTAGATTATGGCCCCGTGCAAGTAAAATTCTGGCAGTAGACAATCTAATAAAGCCTACTTCTGGGATGGAAAGAGAGTTTTGTATCAATGAAATGAAGAGTGAGCACACGTCCCAGGTTACATGCTGCATGTGTTTCACTCAGCATGTGCTGCAGGTGAAGTGGAGCTTTTCTGGTAAACTCCCTGTGAATGTTTTACTCAATGCAACAGGTGAAGTGGCGCAATGGACGCCCAAGATACTTTCTCCTTCCTTTTTCAGTGTCGTACATAAAGCAACACGATGTAAGCTGAAAAAACTCAGGCTCTGGGTTCCTTACCTAAAGCCATGCTCTATAGTTTTTATTATAGAATCAGGTTCAGTGTTCATATTTGTAATAAGAATTTTGAAATTTAATATACATTTTTTAATTCAGCATATTTTCGCTCTATATTTAAAGAGGTACAAATAGTTAACAATTTTAATATATCTTCACAGGCTCAATCTCGTGATATGATATTTCAGCCATATTTGTGCAAGCCCTAACTCACAACGACACAATACTGGTATGTGGCAAAACATAGTTTACCTCCGAGTGTCGTGGCCCCAGCAAGGCCCCGACGTACATTCATAGTGGCAACGGTATACCAAACACCATCCTCATCTGCTGTGTAGTCCAAACATTCCACAGAGCTGAGCCTCGACCGACCATCATAGCCTCCAATCACATAAACTCGATCATGGAGTGATACGGTGGCCACATACCGCCTTTTCCGAGCAATGTTCTGCAAAAAACATGCCTGGAATTAGTCAAAACCAACGTGTTTTTCTTAAATCACAGGGATTCTATACTTACAGGAAGGAAGCTCCATTCTTGTGTTTTGGGATCATATTTCTCCACAATATCTATTGGTGACTGTTGACTGCCAAACCCTCCTATAACCAGCAGGACTTCTTTGGCACCTGAAAAGTCATTATCACTGCGCATTATGCTGACAGCTTATAGGAGAGGTGCTTAAAGCTAAATTATTAAAACAATATTTGTACCTAGTCTGGCTTGTGTACGTGGGCCCTGCATTTCACTCCTTAGTTCTGGTCTCAAGTGGAATTTCTTGGCCTCATCCACAAGGTCTCGACATGGCAGACTGCACCGAATAAGTGGCTGGAAGATGTCAAAACATACTCACTTATCAGCAATTGTAGCCGTGATAAATACTTCAAAATATATTGCTTTGGCATGTAACCTGGCTAACCTCAGCATCAATGACATCTGTGATATAGCGTGGGGTAAGCAACGGCATTCTCACAAACTCAAGCATGTCTGGTAAATAGGGCTCTCGCTCTTTTCGGTTGTGTTTCACCCAATTTAACACTGCCTCAAAGACGGGTTCTTCTGAATCCACCTGCATACAGATAGTGTATAGCATACGAGTTAAAACTACAGCAAAGACATACAGTAGAAACCACATATGAAACAATTGGATGGCTCCTTGAGTTAAAAATACATGCACCACAAAATCCAGTAGAGAAAAGATGCATGCATGTAGCAAATTTGTGCATCCACAACTACTATCAATAATGACTTTTAGGCAAAAAAATTATAGCATGAGTAATTGCAAGGTATTGCTGCAAAGACAGAAAAATGATTGTAGCATTTGTGTTATCTCAGAGGTGTACAAATGCAGACTGCTTACAGGTAATACATTCCTAAAATGTGAAGGATGCCACAAAGAGATGTTTATTCAAGGCAAATTATAACCCGCCATAAGTCCTATGTATGTTTTAGTTTTATGTTAAAAACAACACAAAAGACAAGAATCCTTTGAGTGATTTGATGATCTATAAATCATGTGATGATAGGTGTTTTTACCAAGCAAAGAACATGGTTGAGAACAGGAATTTCCAGAGCTCTTAAATGAGGTTTTCTTCTCTACAATTTCATTGTCAGTCAAATCCACAAAGCTAAGGGGCATTGGGGGGCCTCCACTGAATTATAGCAGGTCAGTACTTGTTTTCTCTGGTGCTACTCGAGTATTTGAAACCCAATATAAAAGTTGTGAAAGTCAAACGTAACTCGTACCATTAAAGTCTTTTACCTGTACTTTTTTAAGGACATCTAACTATGACACTACAGGTATCTATGTCTTCAGGTCTTGTCATGTGCTTGAGGCACTTATCCATACTTTTCAAAACTACTTTAAGCAAGCCTGCACAGTCCTCTTGAGGATAACACCAAAAGCTGCAGTGCTTGAAACGATATAGGTTTTGTTACCTGGATTTCATCACATTTTATAAGTTTTTCAACCTCTGTCTGGCTGAGCAGCATGAATTCCTCATGCTGAACGACCTCAGAGAAGTGCTTCTGGGAGAAGAGCTCAGCAGCCTGCATCAAGTCAAGGCAATTGTGAGTTTCTGCAAAATCACGAATACCCAGGCAGTTGGTGGGGTCAAGCTGACTCTCCAAGAAATCACAACACGCTCTTTTCACCCCTGCGAAAAACAAACATACATTTGTTTACATACATAATCACTCAATTTATCATGAATCTCGAGTCACTTATCAACTGCAAGACACCCACTTGATAACTCAGAAGATCCTATTCATCCCACAGAGTCTATGCAGCATGTCTAACATGCTCATTTAAATGAGGGACATTAACACCTAGGCCTACATAACCAATATGCTGTAATCCCAGCAGAAGTAGGTTTCAATTTATATTTATAATTCTGTAGCCATTTAGTGTACTTTGGCGACCAGTGTCTTCTATAACACAGTGAGATAACTGCATGCACGAGAGCTTCCTTTGTTTATGTTGAAGAATATTGAATAATTATGAAATGAGGAAAAAGAATTAAAATGTCTACGAATACTCTCATTCAATTCTACAAAAGAAGCATATTAGACATTTTTTAAACTAACTATGATGTCATCTACTAAACCTTCTGTAGCTGATATTATAGTTAGCTTAAAATAAAACGACATTCATATCATTTGTTTTATATTTTAATGCGCAAGTTATAACTTGTATGACTTTCAATGCAGATTTGTCCATATTGTTTACGAATGCTTGAGATTAGTCGTAAATTTGATACATACGTATGAAATCTTTCCAGCATGAACTTTTTTAATGCATCTCAGAAATATTTTGAATTTGTTCCTACACTGAAGAGTAGATCAAAATTGTTCATAGACACGGTTGATGAATGTGAGGGTGGAGTTCCTAAACCTACCTTTGAGCTGCAGCAAGCAGGCTGCAGGGAGCAGTTCTTGTACATTCTCCACTGTGACTAGCACGGTTTCTGTGTAGACGAAGTCCAACAAGATCTCCATGGTTGATGCAGTGAGCCCCTGAATATCTACAAAAGATTTCCCCTTCTCTGCTAGCTGCAGAAACACAACAGACATATATACTGTTGATGTTATGACAAAACAACATACATTAAGGCATTATCTATGCGAGTTAAATACAATATCACAGAAATTTCAACGACAGCTTTTCAAGTAAGGAGGGAGGGCTCAAAGAAAGAAGTGAAAACACAAGAGGTTCGCTAAAGCAGTGTTTGCTTTAGCGATTCTCAAAAAAGTAAAAATAAAACAGAATCAACAGCTCATGCTAGGGATGAGCCACTTATTCTATTCTGCAATCTGTAACATACTGTACAATGAAGAGATAAATGTATTCTTTCAATAAGCATTGTGTCAGTGTATGAGTTACCTCACTGGTAAACATGGCACAAAAATAATCGCTGCAGGCAGCCAAGACAATCCGATGAGCTGGAAAATCAGTGCTCTCCACCCTCAAAGTGATATCACAGAGTGTGTTGCTCTTGCGAAGTGAGTTCATTGCATTGAGAATGGATTTGGCATGAGAATTGGTCATGATGTCTTTTGGAGCCATGCTGTCTTGAGGATTTCTCAAGGATCTCCAGGAATCTAAGAAGCAGAAAAGTTACAGTAAAGTGCTCATCATTTTACACAGTGAGAAAACACATCAAAGAGCATGTTGACACGACAGGACAAAACTGAGCTGAAAGTGTGGATTGTGGATTTTTAGTATGTCAGAAATAAAGTGGCGTAAACAAAGGGTTTGAATGTTACACGATTTATGTTTGAAGAAAGTGTAACTAATTACTGTTAGTTGCGTACATATGTGAGGTACTGAAGAGCTTTTCCTTTCCCTACTACATTTCAGTGAAAAGTAGTTTTTACTCTATTACTGCAAGCACAATCTGTAGCACTTTGTTAGGCAAATTTCATTAAGTTTAATTGAATACATAGCTATGTTTCAACATATATATTGATAGTGAAGCTGACATTGTAATAATCAGACATTGAATACTTGGGAGGATCAGCTGAGATTGAATACTAGAATACTACTATTCTGATGTTACTATTTTCACTATAAGTCATATTTCAATGTAATTTTACTTTTGAGTGATTTTTTTCTCCTTATGACATTGCTAATGTTACTTACCGTTAAATGATTTCAATACTTTTTCCACCACTGGGAGACAATAATTATTGCTGCACATTAGCTAGCTCCCAATGTCAACTGTGGTCTAACGTTAACCACGGCGATACTACTGCTTTAGAAACTGAGCTGCTGACTGCAGTAAACCAGCACCAAATAGAGCCACACATAGACAACACACACATAAAGATTTTCAATATACCTGTCAGTAAAGCTGATTCAAAGAGTCTAGCTAAGTTGCTGTGCTAGGTATCGTTAGTAGCGTCAACAAAAGTACCTATCCCTACTGTCAGTCACTCTTGACTGTGAACTACACCTAATCCATGATTTCCTCCGCTACAGTCACACTACACACAATGGAATATATGTTTTAAAACTGGTATCATCTCAAATAAACAGTTTACCCGGCTAGAATGTTTGCTATACTGCGCTAAGTGGCTGTAGCAGCCCACAGTAGCTGAAGCTAATCACACAGGACGTAAACAGCCCATTACGTAGGCGTGCGTGCGCGCGCCTCCTCTTCTTTTTGAGTCAAGCAAACGGCGTTGTAGGGGCATTACTGACACCTGCTGGTTCATCTTGTGAACAACAATATCTAACGTCATCTACTGTCTACCAGTCTCCGTAAATAAGACCTGGAAAATGAATTGTTAAATTCATTGGTAAGTACATTTTAAAGTAATCAGTTCACAGTTATTTTAAGCTAATGTTATGGGCCTTTTCACATTAGTAACACATCATTGATAAGTATACCAGAACGCTAGAAAGGACAAAAAAAATCATAATTTATAGAAATGTGATAAAAACAAATGCTAAAATCCATCAAAGCAACCATAATCCCAGCTAATTTTATACTAATTTTCATATACTTTTTTTGTACTTATCAAGAATGCAGCAAACTCTGATGGACATGATTGAACGGCTTAATTGAGTATGTGAACATATGGCTTGGAGAGGCTGATGTGGCATAATTGTCTGGGACTGGTTTTCATTATTCGAACACTTTAGTTCCATCAATGGGTAATATTGATACTACAAGATACCATAATAATATGTTTGCCTCTTTGTGGCAAGGGTAATTACTGCAACCTCAATCTGTGACACTATGTCATGCAAAATTCATTGACAATCTAATGAAATGCGTAGCTGTTTCAACATATATTGATCGTGAAATTGACACTGTATTAATAATAGACTGAATATTTGGGAGGATCAGGATATCATAATAATATGCTTACCTCTTTGTGGCAACATTATGTCAGTGGTCTTTTCCATATCAGTGTGGCCGTCCTTAAAATGGTTTACTGGATGTTGTACGGAAGAAATTGACTAGCCAACACAGAGCTCTGAACGCAACAAACACTTTTCATTGTTATTACAATAAGTAACTAATGCCATGTGCAAAAGGCTGAGAGCAGAGCTGAAGAAGGACCGGGGGTAAGATATGTCACTCCTTCTACTCCATCATAACATACAGTAAAACATGCTAAACTACATATTTTGTTTGACATGAATAATCACTTTGGTTAATGGTCTGATGGTTGAACTCAAAAATAAAAAGTGAGCGTATATGTATGAGTTTGTGAACAAAATTTCATGATCGTAAACAGATTTTTTTGTGATTGATGTCTGTAATTGGCTGTGTAACGTTAACAGCACAACTAGTGTAAATGTTAGCTTTATACTTGGAGCCTGTACAACTGGACAGACATAGTAAGTGCACACCTTAATCTCAGATTTATTGCATCACTTATCGTTAATGCATCATCCAAAAATTCATTGCATATCCCTATTTCTCTCCATGTCATCCAGCCTTATTTGGGATGCTGACTGTGGGCCAAGCCTTCTGCAGTGCCTGACTTTTGTAATGCTCTTATGGACATCAGAAGCAAATCACAACATTCAAAGTCCTAAATATAGTGGGAAAACTGTGGACGTAAAAAGGGGATTTACAATATCATAATCATTTTTTTAAGTAAGTTCATAAGTTTCCCAAGATAACAAGGTCATTTTCTTGAGATCTTACGAAAAAGTGACATTTTTCCTGAGATAACAGGAAATTTCTACAGAGCTCATTTTGAGTTGGCTGTGGCTGCAATATGAGCTCTCCTATTGTGAGAAAATGATCTCGTAATCTATCTTTTCTTCTGTAGAAAAACGTCCAAGAACTCCTACGTAATAATTGCGGAATAGATGTAACGGTAACTCCTTATCAGAATTTGTTCTGTGGAGACATAAAATATTGTCAGTAACGTACAACAAACATGTCCATTTATTTATTGAAAACTATAATCTCATTCTGTAATAATTCCAGATTCATACCAGGTAAATATACGCAATCCATCAATGTAAAAAAAATATAAATACATATTTCCGGTCCTACGTAGCGTATAAAGAGCTGTAATCGGCTGCAGCTCTCTTGATTGGACGCCGAAGGGTTTTACGCAGGTTTACGTGCGCGCACCACAACAGGGGCGCGTACGCGATGTAAGATGCCTTCCGCGCGCTCTCATCCCTTCCCCTCCATAACTCCTGCTGGAGTGGTAAAGTGATTGTCTCATGCTGTCAAAGACATATATTTCGGTCTGACGGAGGTATACAAATTCCGACGCTCGCCCCCGGAGTACAGAGGAAAGTAATGTGTATTTAGAAATATTTCTGGCTGTTTTGCGAGCCAAGGACGGCCGCGGGAGCGCGTAGGAGGAGCCACCGGTTCGTTTCCGGTAAGAGCAGGCCGAGAGCTCCACGGTGATCTATGCAGCCCGTGTAACAGACAAACAGAGAATAGTGGCAGAATATTCGTCAATTAAAACGGAACCGTGTCAGAGAGGAACTCATTCGGTTGTCGGGGAGCTGCAGTTGTCTGTACTGGGTGATTAAAGACAGGCAGCCGGACTCCAATGGAAGCCGAGTTTCGGGAAATCGATGAAAATGGGAGTTGGAGCGCCATTTACCAGGTAGGGGCTGTCTGTAAACCAAGGTAGAAATGGGCTGTTAGTGAAGCTGTCTCACTCAAGATAGATTGTAGTAAAATGGCTGGGAGCTCCTCGCCCTGTATTACTGTAGTTTGGCGTGTCCTCCGCCTGCCTGGAGCAGGCCGATGATTGATGTGTTGCCTAGGTTTCACATCCCTTCGCTGCCTTGTATAACGTTATAGCTGTAATTACAACGTTGGTGTCCATGTTGCTTCGTGAATTGTAGTACGTGGATTCACACGACACACGGTTGAAATAATGGCAGTCTTCAGTAAACACGACCTGTCAATCCTCGTGTGAAATATAATTTGTTAAGCACTCGGCATGATTAATTTCTAATGCTTAAATACCTCTGATGTAACCCCCAGTGGGTCAGTCTTTATATTTATTTGTAAGTACTAAAAAACAAGTTACAGATTTCCATTTTTCTTTATTCTAGATACCGTACGTATCTTGAGTAAAGAGAAATGTATGGGAGATTTAAAATAACTTAAAAGTAGTAGGTAATAAATGCTATAAAGGACTTTTGGGATGTTTTATCATACATTTTCTAGGGATTATGAGTTTGTTAATGCCATTTCTACATGGCATACTCAATTTGTTATTGGTAAATTAAGTGAAAAGACCCATTAAATTGTGCAAAAATCCTTTAAATAACCAAGTTGTTTGACTTTAAGCGTATTCAATTACCAATTCATTTACCAGCTTTTAGGAGGTTAAAGCCTGGAATAATTTTAGAGGTTTAGATAACAATAATTTTTCAATTAAACATCCTGTTAACAGTATTGAAAAATGCTTCACTAATTTTGTAGAATTTAGGATGACATTTTAAAATTGTTTATTTTGTCCGACCAACAGTCCAAAAAAAAAGAATAATGAAATAATAATTAATTTTATTCACTATTAAAGCTGTGTCCTAAATAAATCATATGTATTTCATTGCCCCACAGGAGATTCGCCAGCATTCACGTGAACTACCTTGCAGGATCGCCAAATTACCTGAAAACAAAACTCGGAACCGTTACAGAGATGTTAGCCCATGTGAGTTCCACTTTCCCTGTCTTGCTTTGGATAAAATAATGATTACTTTAAACCAATGGCATTTAAGTTGACTAAAGACAGCAGCATCAACAGCGTAAGATCACCCAAAGCTCTTTAATCTCCTATTTTGATCTACTGTTCTAGTATTCTTTGCAGGTGCAACAGCCCGGTTGCTAAACTGATATGTCTACAGCTGATACAGTTTATACACATAGACAGATAGGTAGGTAGATTGATAGATACTTTATTAATCCTGAAAGAAATTCAAGTACGTATGTACAACCAGTGGAATGAAAATAATAAACAAAAAGAGTGAAAGTTACACCATTGGTCAACCATTGCATTAGGAAGGATGGACAGAGATAATGAAAGATTCTATTCTGTGTACTACCTTAATGATTAGTTTTCCACATTTTTATCAGTGTGATTATTGTAAATGTAGGCCTCTGCAGCGCGTGGAATAACCTAACAGAGGAGATTAGAAAGGGCAACAATATATGCAAACATTTGTATATATACATATGTGTGTGTTTGTGTATGTACACATGATAATTAAGTTTTTGTCTTCTTTTACCGTCAGCTTAGAAAATATGTGGTTTCCTCTTTTTCACACTGAATGAACAATGCAAATAATGCAAGCAACGTTGCTCATAGTTTGTGTGATTCTAATGTGTTTTTAGATGTAATACAAAATCATGACGGAAACATGTTCATCCTACTTGCTCTTACATAAAGAATTTATTCCATTAATTTAAAAATGTAGCTCCTGTGTTTTGCTCAAGACATACAGTATGTTTTGAGTAGCTCTGCTTATCTGTATTTTTACTCTCTGGGGAACAAGACACATGACAAACATGTGAGTAACTTTCACAATTCTCATTTTCTTCTCAGTTGACCACAGCAGAATATGTCTGCAGCTGGGTACGAATGACTACATAAATGCCAGTCTAATAACAGTCGGGGAGGCACAGAGGAACTATATCCTTACTCAGGCAAGTATGAAACTGAAACAGTAAAATTAACTATTGTTAATGTAATCACACTGCATATTTAGAGTATAACATATTATGTTATTCAGTCATTTATAAAGAGACAAGCCTCCCACGAGTCTCACATAGACTGTGTGATTCTTCTTTTTGTTGTTTGGGTGCGGGTGGCTGTCATTGATGAAAGTTAAAAATAGTGAGAATTGTGATGAAATCTTCATTTGTCACTTCAAAGCGGTGGCCCTACACTGTAGAATGTGGCATATTTATGATAGTATATCACTAATTAATTTGTTCTCTGTATTTAACCCATCCTAACTTTGAAGAGCTGTGGGCAGTTAAGGTTCAGTGTCTGGGTAGTCCAGTTCTACAGCCTAGGAAACCATTGGCAACTTGCAGCATAACGTGAAAACAAGCTGTTGTCTGCGTTTTTTTTCTGCCCCCTGCTTTATTGCACAATCTGACATATATCGAACTCGACATCGTAGGATCTGACAAAGATTATGATTATACCATCCCACACACTGCAACCTACAATGAATTTATACAGTCACCGTTATCGTGGCACAGTTTGCAGGAAGCATCACACAGCATTCATAGGAGTGTTTTTTTTATGTTATGGACATTTCAGGTTGTGTTTGTTAAAGTCTATGTAGATGCATTGATTTATAATGGAATCTGCTTTTCTAACTCAAATTCTTTGCTTTTTTTTAGGGACCCCTCCCAAGTACATGTGGTCATTTTTGGGAAATGGTGTGGGAGCAGAGAACCCGTGGTGTAGTGATGTTGAACAGAGTCATAGAGAAAGGATCTGTAAGAACTAATTTCTTTATTCACAGTGGAAATTAGGGCTGTTTGGAAGCTGTCGCAATAGCTGTTGTTTGACCCAATAAGATTACTACATTTCCCTGACCCTTCCATGCAATTTGCAACCTTGTTTGGTTTTAGATAAAATGTGCCCACTACTGGCCTGACAGAGAGGAGCGAGATGCCCTCTTTGAAGATACCAACTTCAAGCTTACCTTTGTCTCAGAAGACATCAAATCATGTTACACAGTCCGCCAGCTGGAGTTGGAAAACCTGTCTGTGAGTATGTCTAATATTATTTAATGAGTGAAAAGATTTAGGATTACAGGCTTAATTACAATTTTTAATTAAGAATGATAACATGACATGGAGAATAGCACTGGGCTGAAGGTAACGTCTACACTCCAGCCTTCAAACTTTTAATTGTTTTTTTTTTTGTTGTTCAATTTATTTCTGCAGACACATGAAACCAGAGAGATTTTACATTTTCACTATACCAGCTGGCCTGACTTTGGAGTACCAGAGTCTCCTGCCTCCTTCCTTAACTTCCTTTTCAAGGTGCGCGAGTCAGGGTGTCTCAATTTGGACCAGGGACCCGTGGTGGTACACTGCAGTGCTGGCATTGGACGATCAGGGACCTTTTGTCTTGTTGACACCTGCCTCTTATTGGTTTGTACTGAGCTCTGCTTTTAATAAATCACAAACCTTACAAACTTAATCTCTTTTTACATTTAACATTTTCAGGGAATGAGCTCACACTTGATGTATGTAGGGAAAGTGCAAAAATAGGGCAATTTTCATAATCAAAAGTGGCAAAAAATTAAGACTTAAGAGTAAACCTGAAAGTTTCAAATGATAATAAACAGCCCCAGTAATGAGACAACTTTGATATACATACTGGATGTCATTGCTGTCGTCTAGATGTCCACCCGCAAGGAGCCATCTTCAGTGCATGTTCGTGACGTGCTTCTGGAGATGCGAGGCTATCGTATGGGCTTGATTCAGACAGCAGATCAACTTCGCTTTTCCTATCTAGCCGTCATGGAAGGTGCCAAGTACATTAAGGGAGATGGATCTCTGCAGGCAAGTCCATTCTACCTTATAAAATCTGTTGTATGTTATGAACCAATTTGAATTTGATCATATAATTTATTTTGCAAATACAAATATATTTTTTTTGTAGGAGTCATTGAAAGAGCTCTCAAATGAGGATGATGATCCCCCAGAATTCACACCCCCTCCACTGCCACCTCCTAGAGACCCCCACAATGGCAAAATTGAGCAATCCTTTTTTCCTGAAAATGATGAGATTGTGCAAAAGGTGGAGATCCGCACTCTTGGGTAAACACATCACATATTTTGTCATATTGTCATATTTTTAAAAGATTTTATAGGCCTCTACTTAGCATGGTAGTCATTTACTCCTCTTGAACAGGATAATTTGAACAAAACAAAAAAATTTTTTTAATCCACTTTCATTCTTTCGTCTCTCAGCTCCTCACAAGACTCGCATATGCGACAGAGGAATATCGCTGCATTCCATCCTCCTCTTGAGAGTGTTACTGAGCCCGATTGCAATATGGGAATCCAAGATCATACCTCGAAACCTCCAACCAAATCCCAGCAGCAGCATGATGTAGAAGAGCAAGCATTTCACCCGACAGCAGAGCAGTCAAAGGAAAACTCTTCTGGATCAGAGTCTTGGTCCCCTCTATTGGCCAACGTGTGCTTGTGCACAGCGTTAGCCCTCAGTGCTTATGTCTGTTATCGAGTCTATTTTCACTGATGTCTGTTCTACCTTCTCCTGATTTTTGTTCCTTTTCTCTCCACTGTTTTTTCTAGAGTGAACTTGATTGGCCTTTCGGCCTGCTGTGACTAGGTTTACTCTGGCAGTGAGTGGATTATTTGGACTTCATCCGATTCAGGTTCACTCGTTTCATTTACTAATGCAGTGCAAAGGGTGGGTAGTTGGTGGAATAACAGGCTGCGAGTCTTCATTACCCACCTAAACTTCCATTCAATGTGTCAGTTTGGATGCTCAGGGCCTCACTTTTTCAGGTGTCACATCCTAAATACATGTGCCGCGTTACAAATAACAAAATTCATATGCTGTGTATAGCAGTCTGTAAAGGGAAAAAAAGTGTGATGCTGTGGCTCCTGTTTTGTGAACCAGGCTGAATGACCTGTCCTGTGCGCCCACTCTTATTTACTTAATGACACTTGTAGGTGCTCTTCCATTTCAGCCTTTTTTTGCCATCGGAAATCACAGAATCAGATTTGTGACCAGCCTGTCAATAGATATGCCAATAGTGGAGCTTGTATGTTTCAGTATTAATCAGAAAAATAAGGTGAAGTAAGAGGGGAGCAACCCGGTGCCCACTGAAGAGTAGATGCATGCAGGGGTGGGCAGTGAATTGTCAGCCCTCAGCAGTGGCCTGTATTGGGCTGCAGAGGGCGTGCT
>OMNV01000165.1:4414-16854 GCA_900303265.1 Brotula barbata | reverse complement strand
GGGCTGTACAACCGTTCTTACCGTAGTATCCTAAGACAGCTATAGGTAAACAGACTCCAGCTTTTAGCTCCTAATATTTACAGACATTTTCATGGTTGGATTGAAGCAGACAGACAGACAGACGGTCAGACAGACGGTCAGACAGACAGACAGTCAGACAGACAGACAGACAGGCAGACAGACACCATTTTCTGTTTCCCACGCCGACAGTTTGCGTTGTTAAAATAACAAACGTTCTAATCAGTCCGAGTTTGAGATCCTCCGTCTGCTGCCTCAGACCCACTGGGCCTGCAAACTAACAGGAAAACGAATGAATGAAAAAAAGAAAAACCAAAGGAATTATTGTGCTGCAGCTGCCTCATCTCAGTTTGATGACATCAGCAATATTAACGTAGGATCTATGGATTTGAATCTTCAAATGATCAGTTTCTTGAGGCGTATTTGAGCAAGACGAAGACTTTGTGAGAGTGCCAGTCTGTTGTCGGGTAAAGATAATTTTTCCTTGTGAAAATATTCTGAACTATAGCTGTCCCATACCCGATGCCCCAACGCCACCTATGCCTACGGGGATCGGTTACGTATTGTTCTGTCTTTCTTATAACCGCTTATGAGTGTCAGTGTCATTGACTTGTACGTCCATCTCACTGTTTAACGGGATCCTCAGGGACGCTGTAATAATGTCATGTGATGACGTCACGTGCTCTTCTCCCTACAGAGAGCGGCGTACCTGCTCGGGTCGTAGCTGCTGTGGACATAAACACCACAGCAAATCAGATCTACACACACAATTTCCCTGACACGCCACTCTGGAACAAAACCATCGAGGTGTGTGTCTGTGTAAGGACTGAAAGTGAATGACACTTGGTGACCAGATGCAGATGTAAAACCACGTACAAACCTTTGTTTAGTAGAAGTTTGCCTAGACCTAAAGTGTGTGTGTGTTTTTTCAGGGAATCCCTCTGGAGGATTTTAATAAATTATCATTTGACATGATTTTGATGAGCCCCCCCTGCCAGCCGTTCACCAGGTACGTCATGTTTACATGCATGCTGGCAAACCTGATGCTGCTCTTTGTTTAAAACTGGGGTTTTTGATGTTGGAGCAACCAGCGAGTAGGTGAGCTTTTGAAAGTATCGAGCCCAAATAATCCCACGCCCTCTAGGCCCAGGCCTCCCACTAAAGCCATGCCCCCCAATACACATGAATACACACTAATTGACCACTTTGCTGCTGGAAGACACACAGCCGTATCCAACTACAACGAGTTCATGTCTCATTCATACCAGGGCATATTAAGGGAAAAAATATTGATTATGTTGCAAATGTAAGAGAAAAAACAGTCTCTCTCTCTCTCTCTCTCTCTCTCTCTCTCTCAGATCGTATATACACACAAGAAACCTGTCATACATATGATTGTGCATTTACACATTTTATTATGTGTGCTTTATTGGTGTGTGTGTGTATGAATGACTTTTTCTGAGGGTTTTTTTCTCCCAATTTTGTGGCTTTATAATCTCAGGGAATTTGGTTCTATATAGTTTGTTTTACCTCTAGTGGCCCTAATATGTCGGTGTACATTCACATGTAAGAAAACACCAAACATTATCTTTGTGAAAGACTACGTGGTGGTCTGAAGGAGAATTTGGTCTTGATTAATGAGAGGACGGGCAGACTGTACATGCCCAGAGAAGCAGGTCGGCCAGCCAATTGAATGGTTGGGTGGGTTTATTTCAAGCTTATTAGAGCTACTGATATCAAATTTTTTTCCCAAGTATTTTATCTATTGTCAGTTGTGTGGATGTTGATGATAATTTTTACAAATAATACCATGCTTCTACAACACATTACCAACCTCACCCTTAATTTGGATGGTATGAGGAAATAAACCAAGGTGTTTCTCCAGGATTGGCCTGCAGGGGGACATCTGTGACCCCAGGGCGAGGAGCTTCCTCTACATCCTAGACCTTTTGCCAAGGTGTGTGCATCTACACGTTACCCAGCATTCCCTATGTCTCTGCCCTTTGTGTAACATTCCTTTGTACCATGTGACTCCGGTTGCAGGCTGGCTCGCCTCCCTCGCTTCATCCTGCTGGAGAACGTGAAAGGCTTCGAGTCCTCCACTGCCAGGTAATCATGGACACCAAACAGAAATGAGCTATCGAGAGACAGTAAATGTCACATAAATGAGTCGCATGGAGCTAACAAACTTCTATGCACATTTGTCTTCTAAAGTATGGAAATGTTTTGTGTAACAATTATTTGTACAAATTTTCAACCATCTTGTTGTTGTTTTTTTTCAGAATCTGACCTAAAAATGTCATTTTATACATTGTGACTTTTCCAATGTTGCGCAGACTTACTGTAGACCTGACACTAGGAGGAGGATTAAGATGTTTTCCGTACGTTATGCAGAGCTTTCTTTAATCCGCACCATGACAATGAGGTTTATTTGTCCTGTAGGGAACGTCTGGTGCAAATGCTCAAGGAATGCGGGTACAAGTATCAAGAGATGATGATGTCACCTACCACTGTAAGGCCACAGCCAGGCTAAATGTGAAGAAGCTGAGATCAATGAAAGTCAAATGTACTGGTTCTCTTCCTAAACTCAGGTTGGAATCCCAAACTCCAGACTTCGTTACTTCCTGTTGGCTAAACTTTCACCAGAATCCTTTAAATTCCAGATGAGCTCACAGGTACAAAGCTTTATGTGCACAATTGTAACAATTACGTTTATAAGCTACTTATAAATAACTTTACAAAAGTGCACAATTTTCTTAGTTTTTGTCTGAACACGGTCACTGACATGGTGTGACTTAATTTACCATAGGATAGAGATCAAGGCCGACTAGCAAGTGGGCCTTGCATGGCTGCCTCGGCAGTCGGTGTGTGAATGTGTATGAATGGGTGAATGAGTGGCAAACATTGTACAGCGCTTTGGATAAAAGCGCGATATAAATGCAGTCCATTTACCATTTAGATCTATGAAAAATTACAAGCCCTTCATGGTCTGAAGTCACAGGAAAACAAACTAATTTCAGAACTTAATGTAGAGAAGCTTTTAGAGACTTTAACTGGAGTTCCATGGATACATAAGTGTCCACTCAAAGACGTGGAGAACTGCAAAGAAAAGCACTGATATCTACACAATGATGCACTGATAGTGACCGAGTTCAGATGTCAACAAGGTTAAAAATGATTAAATTGAAATTATCAGCCTAAAATAAGACAACCTGGACCTCAAAAGACACTAAAAGTCAAAAAGAGATGTGATGATAACCCTAAACACGGAAACTCCTTTTACTTGCATAATTTCATCATGTCTCCTTCCTCATGTGAGTTTCTGTAATCTCAGATTTTAGATTACTTCCCTCCTTCTCTTGATGCTTCCTGTCCAGCCTCCCTCTCGGTGCCTGCTACCTGCATGCAGGAAGAGCAATTGGACAGTTGTCAAGTCCTTTATAAACTGGAGACATCAGTGGACGTAAAGAGGAAGTTAAGTCAGAACAGAAATCTGTCAGTCAGGCAGATCCAAGACTTTCTTGAAGTGAAGCAAGAAAAGGACATGGAGAACTTCCTGCTTTCTCCTAAAACTCTGCTGCGTTACGCCCTGCTGCTGGACATCGTCACACCCACATGCAGGAGGTCTGTGTGCTTCACTAAAGGGTGCGTACATTCCTCTTTCCTCAAGAATCGACACAGCAACATGATTAATGTACTACATGAAATAGTCACACGCACACACACATATATATATACGGTATATATATGAGCTGTGAGTGTGTCTTCAAAGTGACATGATGAAAATGTCCTGTGTCCTCATCCACAGCTATGGACGCTATGTGGAAGGGACAGGCTCAGTACTGCAGGGCTGCACAGACATGCAGGTGAGGAAAACAACACAGGAAGTTGACGCTGGGTTAGTGAGGACTTCTTCCTCTTCACCCCTTCGTGATCTTGTCAATACACATTTAATACACAGCTCATATCAAAAAATGGAAAAGATTGCTGAGAGACAAATGAAAGTGATTTATTGGTTTCTTAAGTCAGCTCATTCCATCTCCCATCTATCTGTCCCCCTCATCTCTGTACAGATGGAGTGTGTTTTTTTGGACACACAGCAACAGTGTGATGAAGCGAAAAAGCTGCAGCAGCTGCTGAAGCTGAAGCTTCGTTACTTCACACCCAGAGAAGTTTCGAACCTCATGGGTTTCCCACAATCCTTCGGTCTGTCACATTCCGCTTATTCCTTTACCTTTTCTTCACTTTTAGTTTTGTCCACAAGCTGCCTCCAGGCCAGCAGCACTGATGTGTGACTGATGTGTTTGTTAGGCTGTCACAGCTAGTCTTGCCCTCTGGATTCGAAGCTCAGTTATTGATTGATTATTTGTGATTTGATTGATGATGTGATTATTGGTGTGTGTGTGTGTGTGTGTGTGTGTGTGTATGTGTTTCCTGCGGTGTTTCTAGTGTTTCCTGAGCAGATCTCCACCCGGCAGAGGTACCGAGCTCTGGGAAACAGCCTGAACGTTCTGCTGGTAGCCAAACTCCTCCAGCTGCTCCTTCACTGAGCACCAGCATCGCCTAAGCATAAAAAACCTTGACTGTGTCACATGATCACCCAGCTGCACATTGTATCAACTTTAAATTAAAGTATGTCAAATTGATGAAATTGTTTTCATTATGACAAACCACATCAAACCTTTCCAGAGTCATTAATCTCCTCCCCGTTCACAAAGACCCATATACACACACGGACTGACGGTGTGGTTGGCTCCTCAGCAAACAAAACGTATGGCGGTTTGTTTATGCATAAATCAACAAATCATCACGGTTCAGTCTGATTGAGAATTTTACAGGCTGTTTGTGTTTTTGATGACTTTGATTCTTGGAGGAAAATCATTTCCTGACACATGACACACTCTTAAAACACACACACACACACACACACATATTCTCACTCTAGGGAGGCTGTTGGATCATGTGAAGACATCACGTCAGTCATAAAGTTTATGGTCCTCTATAAACATGTCAGTAGGTCTTAATTTTGGTGCAATCTGCTGCTTCTCAACATTCAGGCTTCATTGTAATAATCACTCATCCACCCCCTTGAATGAAAGTCAGATTTTCACTTCCTGTTGTCCATGTGAGTACGTGACTGTAAAGTGCTGATGAAGATCAGGACCATAGCGTTCTCCTGAGTCTTTCAGGGTCCTGATGAGTCCAGCTTAGCAGAAGCCTTTCAGACCTGCTGTTACGCCTCTGTGTGCGACACTGCTTTGGTTATCTGGTGTGCTGACTTACATTCTTTGATTTTTACTTTTGGAGATAATTGAGCTTGAATTTCCTTAAAGTTGTATATTTGCTTTGATGAAGTTGTCTACCATGGAAGCCTGTGTCTAAGTGTTTACAATGATGAAGATAATGATGTTCAGCAGGTTACTCATCTGCCAGCATCATGTGATGGACACCTTGTAACACATATAAACTCTAAAGTATGGTGAAAGGTCAAAGTCTGAGAGTGGGGGCATGAGAGTGGAACGGTTCTGCCTGCTCGCAGTTTTGGCTCCAGATTCCTCAGCGACGGTTCATCTTCCCCATGGCGGGGACACTGCACCTGTTGTGGCTCTTCATTGCCCTTCTCTTACTTGTGGGACTGCAGGGAGAACAAAGAGATGCTGGACACGACCAGAGGGACGTCAGCACAGACCAGTGAGTCCAGGCATCACCTACATGCAACATGCATGACATCAGGGAATTACACATGAAGTGACTGCTTTGTCTCCTAGCCCTTGGCATCCGAGCAAACCAACAACTGCTTCGTCTTAAGAATGTCCAAAGTTCCCAAAGATTCCAAATATATCAAGATGCCTTCTGGGTAAATCTGTATCAGGTGATTCCCATGAGAAACAGAAATTTAGGGGGAAATTAAAAATTGTATTCTGAATGCCTTTCTACATGGTTTACTCCAATATATTATACTAATGTGAATGTTGTTAATTAATCTGACGTTAAATAACCACAAATTGTTATTCTTAATGTGGATCAATTCATTTACCAGCACTAAAGGGGTGAAAGTCATACATGAAGACTAGCCTTCCTAATCTTTTGAACGATTCTTAAACTCTGTTACTTTTGCTTAGCTCATCCATAGTCACCTCTTCATACACAGCAAAAGAACAAATATGCTCACTGTGTCACTTTCATCTTGCAAAACCTTACTTTCAAATGAATATGATGATGATATTTTCATCATTTCATTTAAATATGAATGTGTCTGTGTTCACTGTTAACTCATTTTGGGATTGGGATTAAAAAAACCGAAATCCCCGTTTTATTCAGCTGAAACTTTTTCTTCTCTAATTAAATTGAAGAAAAAATAACCGACAGAGCAACTAGGAAACAAACACCAGGCGTTGTGTAAACAAAGACACAAAGTCTGTTGACGTCTTAGATTCATTCTGTAGTGACTCAAAATCCACTTGAAGCAGGTGTAAAACACTTTTTCTTTTTCTGAAATTTGAATGCTTCCATGTCACATCATTCATATCATAATTTGAAATTGCTCCAAACTCAGTTGAATATAAACCACACAAGTGTCAAAAGTATGTCTGAGGACTGGAGAAAAATATCTGGACTTAAGTGTGTCTGGACTGGTTAAATGTCTGAAACTAATGTTCCCGGTATTGGTGGAAATTGTATGTATATATTTTTTTTTTTGAGTGTTGGTGCTTTGTCCTGCAGACCTCGGATGATGTCAGACAATGGAAACCTGATCTTCATTACCAGCGACACTAAGGAGATCCGCTTCCAGACATCAGCATCAGGCAGAGTCAAGGTCGGGAATGAAGACCTCAGCCTGATGCTGGCTCAGGTAACTCTGACCCCAGCCCAGACCTTGACCCCTGACCTTGACCACCACACTGAACCTGACAGACCCAGATTTAAAAAACCCCAGATGCATATGATTTTAAGTGAAATTTGTGATTTCAGATTAAAACCAATAAAGCAGATATTGATGACATTAAGACCCATGGGGGCGCTGTTTCTCCTGAAGTCACCAACAGATTGAACCAACTGGAGAGCAAGGTAAACACACATGAACATGCTTACCAATGTATTTTTGCATGTTAATTCATGGAAACTCGTATTTAACAATTTTCGTGTCTGGATTTAAGGTTTCGACTCTTCAAAGTAAAGTTTCTACGCTGGAGATGGTGAGAAAGAAAAGGAACACAAGTCTGATTCAAACTGACAATGAACCAGGAGATTTACTGCATCCTCTCCTCTTGTCTCAACTTGTCTCCTGTTCTCCCCACTCTTTTCTCAACTCATCTCCTGTCCTCCTCTTCTTGCCTCCACTCTCCTGTCTTCACGTCTTCTCTCGTCTCCTGGTCTCCTCAGATGGTGCAGAAAGACTCCTGCAGCCCTCATCCCTGTCTGAATGGAGGCTCGTGTATCAGTCTGATAGATTCATTTCATTGTGTGTGTCCAAGCAACTGGGCAGTGAGTACACACGCTACACACACACAGACACACACGCATACACCGTGCACATATGAAATAACCTGCAGTGTCGTACAGTGACACTCATTAATGAACATATAAAACACATGTGGGTACACTATTGTTTACTTGTAAGCAGGGGCGGCTGGTATGAATGGGCTGAGAGGGCACAAGCTTTTACAATGAACATAAGAAAATTATTTTTTTTTAAACTTAGAGCAGATTATTTTAAGTTTTTTTGGAACTTAACAGCCGTAACAGCAACAAAAGGTTATCAGAAAAGCACAGGATATAGCCTGAAGGGCTTATTTTTTACAGCCCAAGCACGGCACCATCAGCTTCCGATCATCTTCGTAGCGAAGTGAGTGCCAGGTGTCATGACACGCCCCCTTGATTTACTGCTCATTTGAGCTAAAATCATTCAGCCCACAGGCCACTGACGTTTTAACCAATTACAGCGTGCAGTGGAGTGGGATCAGCAAAGAAGATCTGAAAGGTGAGCTTACGGTGACGTATGGTGATGTGTGGAGTTTATGGGGTTATCGTCTGAAATGTCAGTGTTGAGGATGTTGACTGAGAACAATCTTCAAAGCACTTTTTATGAATCATTGATATTAACACAAATAGCCATCATAAACCCCATGAGGATTAAATAATTTCTTACAAGTGCTATGGGACAGGACAGGCTGGACGGGCTAGCTGTGCTGTCAGTGGAGCGGGAGTTCACAAAAATTGCTGGATTTTAATGACACGGTGATCAACCTGGTAGCGTCCCAGAAACGCCATTGAGCTTCTCTTCAAATAAGTTAGGGCCAAGCCTATTGAGGCTCTCGCTCTCTCTCACACTATCACGCTCTCCCATCTATATATAACTCTTTTATATGACCGTTATTTTTGCTGCTTTGGGACATGTTTGACACGATGTATTGCAAAATGGTTGCCAGCTGCAGCATCAACAGTTGTTACAGCTGGAATAGGTTATGTAGTGAATCCCTTGCTGCAACTAGAGACACAATTTGAATGGACAGCGAGACATGACAGTTTTGTCATGAAGTAACTTTTTATCATTCTTGAATATTTTATTAAAAAAAAACATTTTGTTAAAAAATGTGCTAGAAATATTGTGAAATGGTGTGTGTGTGTGTGTGTTTGATATATCATTCTTGTTGGTTCTTCTTTATGGTGTTGTTGTAGTGCACTTGCTGTAACGAGGCGTAGTGTCGTTGCTATAACTTGGTATCTTGGATGTGATGCCGCAGTTGCTGTCGTGTGTATCAGCCGCATAGCAGCCAATTAATACTATTTCAATTATCTTACCTAGGAACCAATAAAAATCTGATTTCTTGTTTACCATATGATATTCATAAATATAGGTCCGATTTTTTGACTGGCAGTCAATTGTGCAAGTGCCAGACTGTGTGCAGCCTGTCTCTCTTTCACTCGGTGTGCAGCCTGCACACTGCATTGAGAAGTTTTCGGTTAGGTTAGCAACAAAAAGATGTTGTGAGGAGCAGGAGGAAGAGTATTGAGCAGCTCAAGTTCAGCGGCCTTTGTCCACAGAGACACTGAACCCTGAGTCAGTTTTCCTGATCTGGTCCAAAGTAATGGCACTGTGTCATTACAGCAGTCATGGACCCTCCTCTTCCCGTCAGAAGCAGCAGCAGCAGCGTTAGCTCCCAATTCTTCGACAACATCTGTGGTGGATATATCTTAATAGCGATGCTGTTGCATCTGTCAGCTTTGTGTTTGTGAGTAAGTGGTTGCTGCGTGAGGCTATGCAATGCTGTTAATGTTCCTTTTGGTGCCTGTAACGTTACCTATGCTGCGGCTTGTTTCATTAAACTGATGTGCATTTAGGCAAGTAGTTGTATTGTCCTATTTTAGTGAACATTGGTGTTGCAGAACTTAAGAAGAAGGATTGTTTTTAGGTTTAGGTAGGCCCACCGAATTTTCTCTGTGCCCACCCACACTATAATTTCTGCCTACGCTACTGGTGTGAACTGCTACATTTTTTAGCCCACCCACCCAATATCACCACCAGCCGCCGCTGCTCATAAGCCTGATGATCACACCACAGTGGTAAGGTAACGTGTGTATGTGTGTGTTCCTAGATGTGAGTTTCTGGGTGTGTTCTTGTCTGTTTCTGTATGTATGTTTCGGTTTGTATGTGTGCTTCTGTTTGCTATGGTTAGGTGATGGAGAGAGAGATTTTAACATCAATTTACTCAAAAAACAGCAAAAGAACGCACCTTCGCCATTCATGTCTGTATTAGAATAATGTAATGTTTCTTGAAATTTTGCAGAGCATAAGCTTTGCACACCCAAGTTATCACCACCAATTCATTTTCAGCCAGGAAAACCCTTGGTGTGTTCCTGTGTGTATATCTACGTGTGTAGCGGCATCTGCTGGAGCTACTATCCGTATCTATCGTAATATGTATCTGGTATATTCCACGGGAAAAACATAAAAGGCACAGCTGCGATAGCACATTCCATGTGTTGCCTCCCTCTTCTCAACTATGTGTGATTAGACTGGATGCATTTATGACCCTTATGCAGTGAGCAGTATGTCATATAGGTGGTGGTGTTCAGATAAATATTCTGGAGAGTACTCTCCTTTGCAGGGAGATGGCAAGAAGCACACTCAATACGTGTAACTCGATAAATGACTAAATAGACAATACTGTCCAACATACTATATATTCATACAGCTTCTACAATGTGTGTATGTGTGCGTCCGTGTGTGTCAAGGGTCCTACATGTGCGTCAGATGTGAACGAGTGTCAGGTGAATTCTGGTACTGCTCAGGGTTGTCAGAATGAAGCAACGTGCATCAACACACCAGGATCCTTTAGGTGAGCTTCCTGTTAACGCTCTATCGTCACTCCTTCTGTTCACTCCACCTGTCCACCCCTCCTATTCACTCTTCGTGTCCCCTCCTCCTGTTCACTCCTGTCCCTTCTTTGTGTTCACGCTTCCTGTCCCCTCCTCCAGTTCACTATCCCTCTTCCCTCCTGTTCACACTATCATCACTCCTTTGGTTCACTCCCGTCCCTGCTTCTCGTTGACTCCTGCTTTTCCTTTCTCGCATTCTGTCTCACTCTTCACTCCTGTTCACTTTTCCTGTCCCCTGTTCCTGTTCACTCCTTGCTCTCCTGCTCTCCTCCCATTCACTCTCACTCCTCATATTACTGTCCCCTCCTCTTGTTTACTCTTCCTGTTCTCTCTCCTCAGATTTAAGATCATGCTGCTGTTTCTCTTGTTTTGATTTGCTGAGTTTTAATGTTTAAAAGTTCCCGTGTATGTGTGTGTTTGTAGCTGTAGTTGCACTCCTGAGTGGTCGGGCTCGCTCTGCACCGTGCGTTACGATGACTGCAGGAATGGCGGCCAGGACCTGTGCGTGCACGGAGTGTGTATTGACACAGACCGCCTAGTACCTGGACAGGTAAACACAGACAATAGTAGTATATGTGTTATTAAATAAATAAAGATTGATATTTTGCTTTGAATCACGTATCGCTGATTTTGACAGAGACAAAATCTGTGGTGGTGACTCACTCCGAGTTTTCTTGCTAACAGCCAATGTATCGCTGTATCTGTGAGTCTGGCTGGGAGGCTCCTGCAGGAAACGCTGCGTGTGTGACTGATGTGAATGAGTGTGAGCTGCCCAACAAGCCATGTTCCACAAACCCCCCCGTGTCCTGCTATAACACACAGGGCTCCTTCTACTGCGGGGCATGTCCCTCAGGTCAGACTCACACCCATCACCATGTACAGTATGTGTGTGTTTGTGCTTTAAGTGTCCTGTTAACTAATTTCATACTCAGGTTGGCAAGGCAACGGCTACAGCTGTCAGGACGTGGATGAATGTTTGACCAATAACGGAGGCTGCTCCACTGCTCCCATGGTGCAGTGCCTCAACACCATGGGCTCCTTCCACTGTGGCCCCTGTCCTCCAGGTAAGAACCAGGAGCCTCTTCCACTGTGGCCCCTGTCCTCCAGGCAAGGGGCCCCTCAGTTTAAGACAGCAGAAACCGGTTTAAGTTTATGGGTCACCTGAATGACTGAGGTATGACATCACCTTGTATTAGTTCAACAGTTCAACCTCTGTGTGTGCGTGCGTGTGGGCGCGTATGTGTGCAGGTTATGAAGGCGATGGGCGGACGTGCACCCAGGCTAACATCTGTAGCAGCAACAATGGAGGCTGTTACCCCTTAGCTACCTGCTCCTCCAGCCCCAGTAACAGACACACAAACACATACACACACAGCTAATTTTATTTAGTGAATGAAGCTATGATGTAATTGGCTGTTGTGTTTCCTGTTTGTTTCCAGGCTCCAGTCTCCCTGTGTGTACTTGTCCTCCAGGTTTCCATGGTAATGGCTATGGACCCACCGGCTGCACCCAAACCAGCGATGTCTGCCAGAACAGTGACCCCTGTGTCCACGGACAGTGTGTGGTCAGTCTGTGTGTTTCTGTTGGTTCTCACATTTTAAATTCTCCTCAGTGTTTCATTTCAATTACATGTCGTCATGTTTACACATGATCAACGGTAATGCTGTTACATGTATGAGTATGACATTTTTCCAGGCTACCAGCACCCCTCCTGGTTACGTGTGCATGTGCAGCCCTGGCTGGCAGGGAACCATCTGTGATGAGAATGTTGATGAGTGCTCCAGTAACCCGTGTGCCAATGGAGGAACTTGTAGTGATCACATCAACGGCTTCATCTGCACCTGCACCGCCCAGTGGACCGGGCCTCTGTGCCAAACCCAACAGCAAGGTACTGGAGGGACTCCTGTGGGGGTTCGGCCATGCATGCGGGGCCTCAAGTGGTGACACGGACGTTCTGAGTGGGATGTATTTTCATGAAGCCCATTGGGTCATAATCATGTATGTGTGTGTCCCTGTGTTGTAGAGTGTGGCGGGTCCCTATC
>OMNV01000164.1:31505-54928 GCA_900303265.1 Brotula barbata | reverse complement strand
CCCCCCCAATTATTATTATGGAAATAAATCAACATGGAACCATTAATCACTAACTTTGCAGCCCCCTATGCAGGGCTTGAGCTTAAGGAGTTCCCGTGGGGAGGACAAAAATAAATTTTGGTACCAACCATAAAGCAAACAAAACACAAGGTAGAACCAGACCACCAGCCTCTGATCTTGAGACAGCCACAGCTGCATCGGGTAATTCAGTCCAAATCAATGAGGTAACTTAAGCTTGCTAGTCTTAATGTTAACGTTACCACTTAGTTTGCTAACGTTAGACTGATCCTAACCTTTAACGTTACAGTTAAAGCTAGCTAACAAGCCGCAGTCGACCTTTGCATTCACAATGAGTGAGCTCACAATAGCGTTAATGTTACGTTAACTGCGAGGAGTTAATGCTCCGCAACAGCTCACATTTAGTTACTAAGGATAACCTCTTGCTTATTTACTCCTCTCTTCATCCCCTTTGGGACGTAAGGCTGCAGTGCATCCCATGTTGTCTTTTGCAACATGCTGCGCTTCTTCCCACGACAGGTGCAGCTGGCTTATGACGTATTTACTCAGTCTAATCTTTTCAAATGAATTTCAGAAAAAAAAAATTGATTGATCATCTAATCACTGGTACCTCCATATGATTTTTATCTATGTGAAAGGTCACTTTAAATGATTTTAACTGATGATATTGCAGAAAAACAAAGATTTTGAATTCCGGGTAGTCCACATTAATTTCAGGATGGTTTAGCAACAACGTCAGGGATAATCGACCATAGGACAATGTTTAGGTCCATGCCAACTCTAAAAATGGAGATGCTCTGGACTCTAAATACTTTAGCTAAACACCAATGCTACAACATCAATGATGATAATGTGAGCTTAGTACAACTGTGTTTTCCCAGATTCCAACGTTGCAGAAAAATCTGTGTGTGATTGTGACAAAGGGTCCTAAGTCATGAAATTTGGTCTAGCAGAATACATCAAGAAAGACCTTGTCTTTGAAGTAAACAGCGTTCTGTTCATTCTGATTCTGATGTCTCTGGGAGGAGGGGCAGGTTCACAAACAGAACAGAACGGGCAAAGGAACGTGAATTCACACAAACATGAAATGTGATCACCTTCATTATGTTAGTATCAGATTGCTTTTATCGGTTTTGCTCTCATGCGTCTAGTTTGTTGTGTGGTGGTATAAAAGGTTCGCATCCCAACTTTTTGTCAATTTTTCGGCAAAAAGCACGGTTTATTATATTACAATGGTTTCCATATCTCTGCCACCATGTTAAGTTTGAAGCTCAAGTGCTGCCATTTCTGTGTTCTCTCTCTGTGTGTGTGTGTGTGTGAGAATCTGTTATGGTTCTTTGACTAAAGGTAAACTGACCAATGGGTCACAAGGTATTTCTACTAGAGAACAGTGAAATCAGCTGTGTTTATCTGTATCATTTAATTGTCAAGGTTACAGGTTGATAAAATTCAAATGAAAACAGCAGCCTGGTAAACATACTGTAGCTCTAATATACACAGTTGATATGGGCACTTTCAGCATTCAGGTTATGAATGAGAGGCACTCAATAAATGCTTAATGTAATTTGAGGCCACCTTTTTTGACTTTTTCACAAATAAGAGAAATAGTCCATCGATGGTGATTGTCAGGTAGTCAAGTCTTATGTATTTATCAGCTGACCAAAGTGTTGAACAACTATAAGAACAAGTAAAAATGTCTCGGTTTTTAAGAGATGAGACAAAAAGGAAAGCGAGAGAGGTAGAAGCACTAACACAAATTCCACCTTTACAGTTTCTGCTCGCATCTCCATCTCATTTCAGACTGTGTAAAGCCTATAGAGGATTCTGACAAGAATTCCTTGTCCTCAGCTGAACTTGTCTTTCTGTTTAGTAGAGAAATTGGTGATTCACATACTGACAGAATTGGCACCTTTATTTGCTCAACATTTTTTCACATCAGCTGTGAATTGGCTTTGCCAATAGTAAGTTGGTAAATCATCATTAAGTAACTTCCTTCAGTCTTTCTTCCTTCTGCAATACTTGACTGATTTGTGGCAAACAAGCTTCAGTGTTTGTTCTTGTTTACTACCTTGATGTATACGTTCAGTTAAAAGGGCAGAAGGATTGGAAAGTAACTTGAAATAAAGCAATAATTCTTCTGTGCCTGGATTTGATGACATTGTTAGATTTGTTAGCTGATGTGTAAATGATGTTAGATCAGTAAATGCTCTCACAGGCTGGGATTAATATTAGAACATTAAATATCTTATAGGAACAAACTGTTGACCTGATACCTGATGGTCACGGCGTGGCTCGGCGATAATGATCTGAATCTTGACAAGTTGTGTGAGAACCCAAGATGTGAAAGCAATCAAAGATATTTTTATTTACTGGAAATGCTTAGAAATATTATTCCCCAATTAAAATTTAGAAATTCACCAAAAATCAACCAATCAGATGCAATGCAAGTATTAATTGTTTAAGTTTTTTCCAGTAACTTGGTAAGGGCTTCATTGCAGATTGAGGAGCTTCAGGTTGAAAGTGTTCTCTCATTTTACTACTGGTTTCCATTTATTTCCTTACAGTATGGAAAGCAACCTGCTGAGACTTGAAATGTGCACAAGCACCATCGTTTGAGTGAAAATTGTGCGTGGCCTTACTCCTATCACAGATACATCAGTACAATAACAATTTGGTACTGTGTGGCAGTGACATACCAGATTATTGGTGTTGAGAAGGGAATTCAGGAGTTGTGTTTTGCACGGTAACAACCTGTGTGTAATGCACCCACTCTATCCACAACTAACAAAACGGAGGAGATGCCTCTACTCTTGGGTAGTAGCATTATTTTCAACACAGAAAACAAGTTTCATTAAAACAACTCAATATATAGTGCAAATTCAAATCTTTGTCCGTTTGGATTTCTTATATGTATAAAATAGTGAATAGTGTGGTTAAAGGTATAACAGGATGTTTTTTTCCCCCACCACACACAACTTCAGAGTATTAAACAAAGATAGAAAACCGCTTTGTCAGCATGCACACCCACAAAAGTATTGTGTATTATAGAAAAGTCTTCAAAGGAAGAAAAGGAACTCATTGACTGGTTTTTAACTTTGATGTGCGTGTCTAGAAGCAGAAATGAATAATCTCTGTGACGAGTCTGTGCTTTGCAAACAAAGTTCACTGTATTCTAGAATTCCACATGACCCAGGAATAAAATGATAAAATGTTTTTTAATTCCTATCTCTGAATGTGCACTCACTGTGCCAACACACACAGGTCTCTTCACCAAACGGCCACCAGGTGACTTAAACAATGACCATAACTTTGCAGATGAAACAGCCATTTGAGTCCAATTGAGTGTGTGAGTGATATATCGAAGTTGGTGCATTTGACAAATCAAGTAGTTTAATAGTAGTTGGGAATGAAAATATGTCTATTTCTGAATTGGTCTGGCGTGTTCAAGGGCAGACCTTCACGTGGTATGTCATGTTAACATTCCAAGGTGAGATACAGTACATCTCAGACAGACTTGATAAGGGCCCAAACAGCTACAAATATTCAAAGTTAGCTGTTAACCTAACCTAAGTTTGACCAATTTTATTGAATCGTCTAAGATTGATTTTCATGGTGTATCTCATCCTTTCTAAATGGAATATACTTAGTCAATTCATCAAGCTATTCTTTTTAAGAGTGGGACGTCATCGTTGTCTTCCATCCATCTATATCTATACCAATTATTACAATTTAAAATAAGTCGTATCTTTTGACATGTTTCACATGTACCAAGGATGATCATAAAGGCTCTGGTTCAAATGAGATGTTAGTAGTGGTGAGTAATATAGCCTTTAATACAGACATAAGCATGATGTAATGTGAGGCTGGAATCTCAAAATTGTTTGTTCCTTACTGACCTGGCATCATCCTGAATACAAAATAGGGCTGTCACTTTTTGTTTGAAATCAGCTTTTACACTCCATATGTGCAACAGACTGTTTGAAGTAGTAGTGGACAATCGTGACTCCAAAGCACCTGAAAAGCAGTGTGGTTACATTCAAATTTTTTTCAAATGTATTGCTCGTCACTCCACATTTGTTCGATCACGATTTTTGGAAGAAGTGATTTCCCTAATACATAATGGTGGTACTTGTAGATTCCTATGTGTTTGTTTTTTACTCAGTGATTCTGTATATGTGACCCCATTGTGGAGCCATGTGGTAATATGTTTTTATCCATGCTGGAATTTTTTTTTTAATTTTTTTATCTGATTGTAATAAGTCATCTGGCTTTTTTAGACATATAAGCACTCAAGAAGACTTTTATTAAAAAGGTCTTCTGGTACTCTGCTGTAGAGTATAAATATCCAGCACAAAGGGGATATTATAATTAGGATAGAATAATAAGCACTTCCTCGGTGTACGGTATGCAGGCTGGAATGCCTGCCTATTAAAAGCAGCAATACCGTCATGCACACAAATCGTTTCTTTCCTGAGCCATGCAGTTACTGCTGAAAATGGTATTGATCATTTAGCCCATCAATGTACAGGATGTGATGTAACACACATTGGATAATTTTGCCGTATGGCTGGTCAAAACTTCGCGACATTTGATGTTTGATGGACGTACTAAACAAAGACGTGCACTCTTTCAATTCTCAACAGAAACTTGGTTTAGTGCAAACAAACAGTAATCAGGTTACTCCAAAAGATATGTGTGTGGTGATGCGGTTAACAAATATCCTGTATTGCTCAACCTGGCCACAGAAACCACATGCCTGGAACAACTTCATTGCCAAAATTGGTCAATAACTCAGAAGGTGCATGTAAACACGCTGACTAATAGGAGGTAGAATGATAACTGTGCTATGTCACATTTGTGGACGGTTGACAAGCAAACATGTTTAAGTGTAATTGGCTGTGTTTTCATTTAATTTTTGCAGTTTTATGCAGACAATGAAATGATAGTAACACTTTAATTTTCTCACCCCACACATGTCAACGTCCATGCCACATACCGTAGTGGTGCAGGTTTGATTCCGGCCTGTGTCCGTTGCTGCATGCCATCCCCCCCTCTGTGCCTCGTCATTTCCATCTGTCTCTCTATTGTACCTACCATAATAAGGCAGAATGCCAAAAATTTATCTTTAGAAATCTGTCCCAATTTGTTGCGAACTTGAGGTGACAACCAAAACCTTGGGTTATAATGAGAGAATCGGCCATTTGCTAGGTATCAGGTAACATGTTCTAAGAGTATTCAGCCTAAAATAACTCATCTATATTTGCTAAACGGTTGATAACTGAGCTGTAAGTATTTATTGGCCGTTCTGCGTCTTGTCAAAAGCAAAATCAAAACTTTTGTCTTCTGGACAGGATTGAGTTTCATTCTGGCATCAGTATTTCAACACGATGTGTGTCCTGTTTGGATGAATCTGTCCGGTCACAGTTTCCCTCCCAGCTGGTCAATACAGGCCCACAGCACGCTGCTGATGTGGCTGCCGCTGCCTGGTTAACCGGACAGACAATGGGACGTGTGCCTGACCAATCGGATACAAGATCAGCAGCTATATAAACATGTTTCATGCTGCCAAAAACACTTCAGCCTCTAACATCAGGTAGGTTCCACGTGGAAGCCATGATGAAATGAGGAGAGAGCAGCAGTGTAGCTCGTTCAGTTTAAGTGGAGGACTCATTGATCAGCGTGAGGCCATGGGCTACAGTCAGTTGGGGCAGTGGAATTTCCATTGCATCGTTCGATCTGGGTGTGCCTTCACAAAGGGAAAAAGTCTGTGGTGCTTTTTGCGATAGTCAAACAGTAGGGTCACCACGACCTTCAAAGGACAAATACACTGAATTTGTAAAGGCTATTTCCCAGATACCCAGTCAAACACCGCTGCCACGGTGGACGTCAGCCAACCACGCGAGCTAATTAAACTCTGCTGTCTATCAGGCAGATCTGATAACGGCAGTAATTTTTTGGTGATGAAATGGACTCTAGTGCTAATACTGCACCAGATTCCTTCTATTAAAATCCAATATACACAGACTCAAGAAGACAACAGAAGCCCTCTTTCAACAAAAACAACCTTGAAAAATATTAGCAGTTTTTCATCGGAAGCCACTCTGGTTCTGAGAACCACTCATCATCATCATCTGCTTTGGTGATGAAGGCACGGCGGAGGAAGATTTCCTTTCACTCCATTTATTATGAGTCGCTTTGATTGTGGCCTCTGTTGATGGATATACCAGACAGGCCACTCACAAGTGCATAGATGTAAAGCTTAACCTAAAGCCTGTAAGGCAAAATGGCTGTCGATGTCCAACATGACCAAATTGAAATCATTTTGATTTGGGTACTATTTTTCCTGGCAACGCCATGATAAGTATATCTTCTGAAATTACTGTAGGTAAGTTACTTCTCTGGCTGTATGAAGGTCTATTCTGTGAACAGTGGACACGGCAAATGAATGCCAATATCATCAAATATGCTCCAGCTTTTCAAATGTTCTGTGTCGTGTACCAAGGCCTAACTACCCCAAAAATCATGACATTTGTATAACTGCTTGATCGTCACTTTATTGGATGGTAGGGAGGATGCGAGAGCTTTACAGCTTTGATCACTGTCCAGTTGGTGAAGTGAGGTGCATTTGCTGCTCTTAGAGGAGATGTTGTAGCTTTAACTTGCACAATGGTGCCTCTGTGTGAGAAACCTGGCCACAGCATTAAATGGACTTGGTTCTCTTTTTTTTTTTGCAAATGTGTCCTTTTCTCTCCCCTGCCACTGTCTCTTTGTTTGTTGCGCCAAAGGTTGTACACAGACAGGAAGCGAAGGACACGTGCAGTGTTTGTGCTTTTGTTATCCTGTTTACAGCTGTTGTAACATACACATGGCTCGTCCGTAGCAGCTCATAAAGCTGTGCGTGTGTGCGTGTAAGAGTGTGTGTTCGAGCTCTCTTTGTCTACTGAGAATCTGGTTCCTCTTTTCCCCACATTCAAGTGCGTCATGGTGATCCTGATGTCAGAAATAGCCCGACGACCCCTCCCCCTCGTACCCCTCCCTCCCCTCAGAGAGCGTTGTTAAAGCTTCATCACAGTAATTAAACTGGGAACAGTTGGGATCTGAGACTTAAAATAAGGTGGCATAGCAGCAGCAGCAGCAAACTTTATAATCAGTCAGTTCTGCATGACTGAAAAAAGGAAAACAACAACGTTTGTGGCGATAATAAAGTAATTTCTCACAAATCCAGTCACTCTGTCTCAGAAAATTCCTTCATTTGGCAATATCAGAAAAGAAGCTCGGGTTTTCTTGAGCAATCTATTAAACGTAAATAGAGAATTAACATGATGTCTTTCCATGTTTCAGTAATGATTTTGTACTGATTTCCTGTTCTCTCCCGTTCATGTGGCTTTTGTTCAGCTCTCAGTAATAGATAATATGCAGTTTAGGAACAATTAATGAGCATATGTCAGTATTTTCAAGTTCAAGTACAAAAAACTCACCACAATGGGTGCGAGATGTCATCTCATACGATATTTCAAATATACTTAATGAGGCGTACAAAAGAGTTAATAGAAAATGCAGCTCGATAAAAGGAAAAATTAATAGATTTAATCGAAGAAATGGCAGAGTTGTGAATCTCAGCAAAATATTAGTTATTATACAAAGATATTACATTGTCTAGTACATCAAGAGAAGCTCCTCCTCTCTGGCACATACAGGGCATCTTAGGCATTTAGTTAATTAAGTCACTGCTGTTCACAAATTAATAATTGTGCATTTTCATGTAGTGAGTCAGATTTTTGTACAGCCCAAGTCTCACAGCAAGCAAGCCTGCAAGTTCCTCCCGAGTGTTGGGTGCATGTTTATTGTCCCTTTTCTCGTGTTTTTCTTCTAGAGCATCAATGTAGCCAATCTAAGCTCAGCCTACATGGAGATCGGGATGTTAAACTGCTGCTGCTAGCAACAACGCAGCAGCGGTCCTATCAGATTGTATTGGTAGTATTGATTAACGCACACATGCCAGGGTTAGAAAATAACTGCCATCCAGCCGCCTGAGGCCAGTAGGAAGCCTCGTTGGCTCACAGCAAACCAGCACACAACATATTTAGTCTGTAGTTTATCAGTGCTTTTGACTTGACACCGGACACCCGCGCTTCATGTCAGACATCCTGGGGAGGACAGCCAATCACTTGGTTTGCTGCTTGTCACTGGAATTTGTGGCCTTGCACTTGTGATGGTGGCCAGCATAACTTTAAAATATGAAAACATTTTACCTAACGTTAACGGCTCAGAATGATGTCAAAACTTTTTCTTTTAACAGTCCAGATAACAGCTAGAGTTGCTTCCTTGGAGGAAAGTATTCCTTTACATTCTTTTTTAGAAACTAAATAGCAATGAACTACATAATCACATTTTCTGTGGCTGCCCTGAAGCTTTGTTCTGAGTGGACGATGCACCTCTCACACAAATGCTAAGCTCATGATTTTTTTCACTGAACGCGCTGCCCTTGGCTGTATTTTAGTTTGCATTATACAGGACGAGCCTGGTAATGGAGTTTTTCGTATTTGTCAAATTTAGCTGAGCCTGATTGATTTTATTTAATTGTAAATGCAAGAAGCTGATGACACAAGTGGATTTCAGACTTGCAGGTTTTTTCATAAGCCTTCAATTTGACGGAATCTTATTATTAATTGCTGTTTGACTGTAATTGAACGCCTAAGTCCAAGTCAAGACTCAAGTTTGGTCACAAGCCCAAGTTAAGTCTCTTTCGGTTGTAATGAGCCTTTTATCATCTGCTGCACGCCATTCAGTCTGTGTAGAACAAAGCATGTACTGTATTATCATCACTCCTTTTATCAATGAACTCACAGTATCAGCATTGATTAGTTGTTTGGTTATACAGTACTGAAATGCAATGAGAAAAAAAAACATGCTATGAAATCTTTCCTTTAAAGCTAATAACTGTATTTTGCCTTGTAACATGAACATAGAGCTGCAGCGCACACCAAGTATTGGGCTTTTTTTTTTTTAAAGAAGAAAGGCGTCACTTGTCTGTTACTGAATCATAGTGGTGACAGCCCTTGGCCCCTATTGTGCAGAAATATAGAAAATGTTTCACCTCACAAGGTAAAACATGTCATAATTAACAAACTGAGCATTTTTGTTCCAAACGAGATTAATTTTCACATTACCGAGTGACTGACATCTGTGTGTGCCTGATTAAAATTTGCAGCATCCTTTGTTTTGATACTGCTCACGTTAACTTATTTAATGATTCTTCTGTGTGGGCCACCTCGTGTGAAGTTGAAATTGCGGAGCTTATTACAACAGGCATAGGAGAAAAGAGGTGTGCTGGCCATGGTGTTACTGCTGCAGCTCCTGCTGCAGTGCATGTGTACCATATGCGCATGTGGGAGGGAATGACATTCTGCTGTTCAGACATTTCCTGAATGTTAATGCCATCATTAAAATAAAAATAAAGTTGTCCGAGTCTCAAGTAAAGTGTTGTTGCAGTGTGTGTGCCTTTTGTGAGTCCAAAATGCACGCTCTGCTATATACTAGACTACAGTATATACTATAAGCAATACTAATACAGATCTGGTGATTCGTCTATGAACCATCCTCAGCATAAACAGATTCATGGATATGTTATGTAACTTCAGACAACAGATGAGCTCTATTGTCAGTCAGCAACTCTCAACAACAACAACTCTCTCACACATGACCAAATTCAGCATATAGACAATTTAGCAAAGTGGAACCTTAAGGGCCATCATTACTTCAATGATAATATATTAACATTGAACCACATTAGCCTGGCTATATTTTTATTTTTTTTTATTTTCCTAGCATTCACGAATAGACAATGGAGCCACAGGACATGATCTGTGGAACACATGGAAAAGCCTCTAAAATCAACTCTTAAATTGCATATGAGTCCCTAATTGTCCATTCAAAGGCATACAGACCAGGTTAGTGCATTTTAAACACCACAGTTATTGCTGTGCTTAAATGGACAGAATAAAAAAAAACTGATTTGAGGTATAACAAGTATTGCACCAAGAAAACGAGATCAAAGAATAAGAGAAAAATGACAACGGATTAAAATTCTGAGATCATTCATTGGTGTTTATTACATTAGTCAGTTATGCAGGAATGATTTTTGCCCTTTTGGCTTTGTTATTTCTCCTTCCTCCCCTGATTCATTTTAAACATGTTGGTTCCTCTGCTGTTATTTGTAAACAGACTTTATAACAGCTCAGATCATCTGATGAAGGAGAAAATATTAATGTTGATGGCATGACAGTGATTATGGATGTGCGGTAAAAATTGAAGGCCACATGTTTTCAAGTTATGTATTATGCAAAAATGTTCAAATAGCACAATGTGGATGTTTTCCTTTAATTAAAGTTTTGTGTTCAAGTTCCAGAAACTGTGAGATGTTTATCTTTCTATATCTGATGACCGGGTTTACTTTTGATGCGCTGTATTAGTTGGTCGCTAATGGTGGCTAACTTGGCTAACTTGGCAGCAGAACAGCTACAAAGGCAGCAGAACAGCTACTGAGCCAGCGTGCAATGGGTGTAACAACATGCACACTAGAAACAACCTAGTAAATTAGGAACCAGACTATTAGAGACACTTTCGATCCTATTACAAAAAAATGCAGACATCACACATCCTGCAGGGCCAAGACTGAAGATTTCTGAATAAGATAATATTCTAAACCACTGCCCATTGGTACACTCTGTCCTATAAACAGATTATTTTACATTGCAGTGGCATCTTTTGATTCAGACAGTTGCTGATTTATTCTCAGATACATGCCCTGCCCCCACGTTTCAGTATTAGAAGATCGGATGTCGCAGCATGAATGTGTCTACCATCTCTCTATTGTTTAGAAAACCCTCCCAGTGCTCACTTCATTATCCTCTTACTGCTCTCAAACTCTCCAACAGTTTAACTGCTGCTGATGGAACCAAAATGGCTGAGTTTTGCTCTTGGATTGTGTTGAGTTACAGTCTGATTGTGTGTGACTGTGAAAGAGGTGAAGAGTGACATGCTGCATACAGTGAGAGCCTTTGTGAACTGAGTAAGATTCTCCTAAACAAACACAATACACTGACTTGTTTGTCATTTTTGGTAATCTTAGATCAAAAATTCATTTTCTGTGGTTTTATGTACTGTGTTTCTGTCCTGTTAAACTCTGACACACTAGAAGATTGCAGGTGTAAGATAAAATGTTATCGGCACCCACGCTACTGAAGTTTCCTGTACGTGCGATAAACTGATGACAAAGCCCCCACAGTATGCCATGACAAATGCTCCCTCCATGATAGAGGACGGACGGATGGATGGATGGATGAATAAATTTAATTGATGGATTGAGCCAATTGGACCATGGAAGATGTTCCCAGACCATGTGCCAAAGTGTACACGCTACACCCTTAATGATGGCTGAATGAGCTTTGCAGTTTTGTTGACATTCTATAGTTTTTCAACAATTCCAGTCTTAATTACAATTTAAACAAACGACTCAAACGATCTGCCTGTATGTGGTTTGTGCATGTCTTTATACGCATGGTGTAGTTTAGTTTAGTTTGATTCTAACCGTGCCCCAACATAAGGCTTTCATGTGGTGCCGTGTAAACGTGTATATGTATATTTTCCATGATGCTAGCTGAGAATGGTGAAAGAAGCTGGTGAGTGGTCTGCATGATGTCGGAACTGAGCTGTTGCTTAAACTCCAGATTCACCTGTAAACATTTCTGAGCTTTAATCAGGGCATTTTAAACTCCTCTATGCAGACAAAAGCCTCACTGTGAGAGTGACCACAGGTCAAGGTGAATTATTATGAGATGGGAACCTTGACTTTCCTCTTGGCACGTTATTGAAGAAGGAAGAGCACTAATTTCCTGTTTGAGCCTAAATTAATATCAGTCCAGATACTCAAAGGTAGATATCAGCTTTCGTGAGTTCAATTTCCTGAACCTGCAGTTCAAATCTAAGCTGTTCAATATGTTTTAAATGAGATGGAGAAGAAAACTGCAGAAAAAAAATTTTTTGTGTGTAAATCACACCTTTCTTCATAAAGTTAGAGACATTTATAGCCACGACTGCGCATAAGTTGTATGCTGGCACACATACCTGCACTCAAATGGAAAACATGTGACTTGTTTCTTGAGCAGGAGGAGGAGGAGGAGAGTTAAGGCGGCAGTATGCTTCATCTGACACCGCTCAGTGAGTTGGAAACCCCCCCCCATCCACTGGCCTAATTGGGGTGTCTGTGTAAATGAAAGTTTGTAACTCTCTGACCCCACCACTCTCTCAGGCAAATCTGCGCCAGGCAGCCATTGGCTTCTTGCAGCGAGGTTTGAACATTAGGAAAGGCTATATTTGTCTCTAAAGCTCTTTGTTTTGTTTCCAACTCTGTCGGCGCTCCACTGACAGAACCAGCTGAGCTTTTAGTTGATATGCCAGTTTAAAGGTTTTTAATTGTGTGCAATAAGAGTGCCACTAACACAGAAAAGACCCTGTTACTGTTAACAACCCCTCCTCTCTGCTAAAGGGAACGTTTGTGCCGTTTCACACACAGCCTATCCTGTCCTGCTCTGACGGCATGATTTTTTTACTCCACCCTCAGGTGTGGGCATTCATAAAGAGAATAAAAATTACGCAGGGGATCTCTGGCCGAGTTGGACGTGCTGCTAGTGATGGAGAATTGACACTCACCCGTGCTCTCAGCAAAAAGTTGCAGCAGGATGCCCAGATCGCTCATTCCAACATGTGCCCATTGCTCCATGTTCATCATAAAAAAGCAGAACTACCAAAAAAAAAATCTTACAAAAATATGAAATGGAAAATGGGATTTAAACAAAAAAACAGCACGTTGATATTTGAAATGTATTTTGCAGATCAGGCAGTAGCTGATAATTGTTCAGTTTGCTACTTCCATGTAATTTGTTCACAGAAATTGAGTGTGGAGCCTTTGTCAAATGCCTCCTTCAGTATTGCAGCTGTACTGTGCTGCTCATCTTCTTATTTTCCTGTTCCTTACTTCATCACACTGATGTGCTCTGAAGATCCTTATCCTGTTTATACAATTTTCATCATCAAAGACGTGAAAGTGTTATGGAAAATTGAAGTCAGGATTCATTATGAAATTACAAAGTTCATAGCTCCGTGTCTAAAATCCCCAATACAATTATATGTATGGTAAATCTGTACTGGCATTTAATGGAAACATGCTGTTTGGGAATGAAGCCACAGTCCCGTACATCCTGTACTAAAATGAATGGCTGTAATGAAGAGAAGTGAAGTATAATGAAGTGCGTTTCCTTGATGTGTGTAGCTTACAGCAGCCTGCTTACTGAAATAAACAGGACCCGTATTTGTTTTTTGATTAGGTGTGTTGCGTCACTCCTGATAATGGATGGAAAGGAAACTCTACATTAAATACTGAATTAAGTACTAAATTGATTGATGTCATACTGTATTGCAACCTCTGTCAAATGAACGGCCTTTGAACTGACTAATTGCTTACTGGCATTCTAGGATGAAAAAAAAGCACATACTGAGGAAAAATACTTGGCAGTAAGTTTAGAAACATACCGTAAAGGTTGGAATAAAGCCGGATCAGACCAGACAGGTGCCCTAAAATAGTTTTTATAACGTACTTTGGTGTTTGCCCTCTACAGTATTGCTATCCTGATGAATAGTGAGGAAATGCATCCAAGTGAACCCCATTTCCTGATATAGCATACAGGATGTGACACAGGCCTACTATTACAGTATTTTCCTTGTTCATGCAAAATTATAATTTGACAATGAGTAGGCACACCACCCCCCTTCAATGACAGCAGCTGGAGCAGAGCAAAGCTGGTCTAAGCTGAAGCTCATCTAATTATACCTGAAGTTCACCAGGTCAGAGTCACCTCAGTGGCCTAGCTGTCATCAGTATGTAAGGTCGCTGCTTACTAGATTTTCTATGATGACATCTGAGGAGGTTTTAGATTTTTGGCATTAAATATGAGCGACTTGTCTGTTACACCCAGGGCATTGAGTCAGCCTAAACTAGAACAGCATTGATTTTTAGGGCTATGTTTGGGGATATGGTGGAGTTCTGTAGCCTGAAGTTAAGACTTTATGCATTGGTTTGTGGCAGCTTGCCGAGATTCTTTTAAGTCTTACAAACACCCTGTTAAAGCTGAAACCTCGCCATGTTTCTGTCTTGACGAACAAAAGGTTGATAAGATGTCGTCAGAAAGCTTTCTTTAAAGACATTTACTGATTGTGCTGTGACATAGTTGCAATCGACATGAATTCCCACTTTTCATTTCCCTGTGTCTAACATGCCTGGGTAATCTGCCTATCTGTTGGACTAATTCCAACGCAACTGCCAAGAATTAATTTTCATCTGCTTTTAGCCTCTACAGTTATGGTATTTTACAAGCTCAGGGATAAAGTGGAAGAAAATGTGCTAAGGATTTAGGAATGAAGAATCAGGAGTACAAGTGCCAGGGTCAAGAGGAGCAAGGTGTAGATGTAATAAGGCTCCAGATCCCAGCAGTGCTGCTGAGTCACTAAGGGGGAATAGGCAGGAAGTTCCTGTTGACGAATGGCTGAGGTAAAATGATGCTGAGTGATTCTCAGCCTGAGGCCAGCAGGCTTGGATTATTTATAACACCATTTACATGCTGATTGTAACAGAGCTTGATGCTGATGGACCGATGACTTCTCTGCATCTTTACCATCAATACACAGTCCACATGAGTTTGAAAATATCACATTGCATTGTTTAATTGTTGTGATAATATTGCAGTAATCTATTGATGATTATTGCAGGAATAGATGTCATGTAGCCCACACAGCTTGGTGCTCGGTGAAGAGGGCTCGTTTTGAATCCTAAACTAAAATTGTGATGGCTATCTGCTTCACTGAGATAATGCTACAAACAGATCATGAAAAATGCCAGTTACTTGAGAGTTCTGACGGGTCTGAATTTTTTTGTGTGTGTGACAGCAAACTGTCCTCCCAACTTTGTGAAAATTGTGTGTTCAGAATATGAGATGTCAATGCTGACATTGCACATCATGCAGGCCCGCTACTGATGTATACATATACTGTGTGTGTGTATATATATATATATATATACAGTATATACCCGCATACATATATATATATATATATATACACCCGCATACACAAAGACAACAACGACACATCCAGTCAGCACCTTGCCAGCGGCTGTAATATTTAGTTACCATATATGACTTTGTAAAGAATGTTAGAATGTCCTTTAAAGTGGTTGTGCTTGTTAAATGTCGTCAATGTCCAGCCATTAGGTTTCTTTGTGTTTTTAATGTGCAGCCTTTCTGTTCAGTGAAAGCAGGAAGTGTTACAGCTTTGGTTTCCATGTGTTCATGCCATGGTTAACGAAACGTATTCATGTTATACTATATATGCAAGCAGTAATGGCAGAGAGCTGGCTGACGTCAGAGCATTGTCTGTGCACAGAGGGAGTCTTCCTGTGTTTAACTAAAGGAAGAACATGCTGTGCGAATGTGTGTCTGTTTTTTAAAGGCACTGTTGTCAAGGAGGAACATAAGGCTTGTCACACACACGGTACAGCTGGCACTATTCTGGTATTTACTGTGCCGGATATTCAGATGGAGATTAACTCAAGTTCACTCTCTAGTTCAGGGTTTCCAAAGCGTCTTAAAAGTCTGAAATGTAAGTTTTAGTCTCTAAGAGTCTTAAGGTCATGTTGTGAATTTACAATAAATTCTGTGACAGAGACGTTTGAATGTGTTTGGAGGGTCAAGGGGTTGAGGGGTTGTCTTTGAAGACCACTGCACTGTGTGCAAGAAAACACTTCAACAAGTGACAGTGCGGCTAAATGCTTTAGAATCTCATTATGTTAAACTTGAATAAATTTTGTTAAAGTAATTCTGGAGTGTATTTCTTCTTTCGTAGTAATTTTCCTTCACACTTTTTTGCAAGTGTGGCCGTGAAATAGGTCTTAAATTCTATTCAAAATGTTGTTAAAAAGGTCTTTCATTTGACCTGTGAAAACCTGCAGGAATCCTGAAGTCCATTTATGATTTCTCAAAATTTGTAATTAATAATCAGCAGCAGATACTTCAGTTAATCATGCATAGAGCAAATGTTAAACTGCAATTATGTGGTGACATGTGAGCCTGTTTGTAGACTGAAAATATGAAACCACATGACAGTGATAATATGCTGAGATGGCAGACATAATTTCAAAGATAGAGATCAGGCTCAGCTCAGCCAGTGGGTTTGGTGCACAGTGCGTCCCCGCCAGCAGCAGTGTGTATTACTACTCATAGCAGGAACTCTGAGTTTTGTATTATTAGTGCACCAACAAGTTCATTCAGCAAACACAGGAACATAACGCATATCTGTGTAGACATGAGCGAGTTATTGTGAGTAAGTTGCTGTTCGGCAGCATCTGTGTCTTCACTGTCGGAGCAAAATGTTCCAGAGTATTTTCACTGTGAATTTTAAAAATTGGACGGACGAGCCGGACAAGACTCTTAAATTACTGGGCCCATTCAAACTCAAATGTATTTAATCAACAAATCCCAAGGTCCCTGTGAGAAGTTAATGTCTGTGGAATTTTCTCTTGTTCATCTCCCCCACCACAGCAAAGCACTTTGGTGTTTTGTTTTTTTTGGGATTTTTTTCTTTATTATTGCCATTAGTTTGTCATGTATTGCCTCCTATTTTGTATACATTTTTCTGTGCTCTAAATCCTCTATGTGTTTAGAAACAATCAAATGTGTTGTTGTTGTGTTTTTTTATTTTCATTTGTGTTTTAGGTTTCTTTAATGTGGACCATGTTTTCTTTTTATCAATATTTCTTCATTAATGCCTGGTTGTCTCACTGTAGCTCCACCTCTTCTTTGACCAAATCTGTGCTCAGGACACCAATGCTGAACTCTTCCCCACATAAACCTGACTTTTCTGTCTATTTTCTTTATTTTTCTTCTTTTAGGAGCCTTTTGAAGATGGATTTGCTAACGGTGATGAGCTTACCCCAGCTGAGGAGGCAGCTGCAAAGGAAGCAGCTGAATCCAAGGGTGTGGTCAAATTTGGTTGGATCAAAGGAGTGCTGGTGAGTTGTCTGTCTTTGCTCCTATGGCTACGTTCACACTGCAGGGTGAAATACTCAATCCTGATTTTTAGCTCAGATCCAATCTTTTTGTCCCGACCGTTCATGCTCATCGTTGCACACGTGTCCAATGTCTTTGCAACCAAGACCAGTTTCAAGTTTGGCCATTTCTTTAGCTATCTCCTCTAATGCTAATGTATAGCCAGAGATGAGGTATGTATCTGATCTGATCCCACAGGTCACAAAAAAATCTCACATCTAGACAAGGAAATCGGACATGGGCCACATTCATCCTGTAGTGTGAACACAGCCAAGAGATCTATTAGCACAGGACTAGTATTACCTCGGGACCTCATGTCATTTAAAAATTATCCTGCGATATCGGTATTACTTTACTTAATTTACTTATATTATCCTCCGGATATGCTGCCAAGGCACAACATAACATTCAATCAAAAAACAATCCTGCTGTCTGCTTCCCAACCCTTTTAAAAAAGATCAGAGAGAGAGAGAGAGGCTTAAGTCTCAACTTATTTTTGAATGAGTCTTATTGTTCAAGTTAAGTCAGTATAGTCACTGTACAAAAGCAGTCAACATGTATGAATAGTACTTTTACCTCTACTGTTGTTAGTGCTACTCGTTCTGTTTATAGCACTCGTAATTGTGGTACAGTCCATTTAAGCCAGGTTAAAGTATATTTGTTTAGTTCAGTGGTTGTCAAAGATTTGAGCCAGCCAGCAACTCACAGAAAAAACATAGAAACTTCAAACCTGCATGTGAAACAATATCTACTGATTGTGTTGTTAATCAAATACTAAAGTGTGATTTTTCTCTTTTTAAGCCAGTCTTATGTGAATAATTGGCTAAATTATCAAAAGATTTCTATTGTTTTAAAATGTGTATAGAAAGGAGTACTAGGAACCAATAGTGGTACAGGTGCCAGAGATTTGTGAAGGCTAGTTAAGCACATCCAAAACATTTTGTTAAATTTACAATATACTTTTTATGGAGTGAAGACCTAAAACATGTTTATATCTAGGTTTTGAATCAAATTCAAGCAAATATTTGAATTATGTAAAAGAAACTGCAAACATTAAATAGATTAAATTCTTGGACATCACATGACATCACTCACACTGTATAGATGTAGATATAAGATTGCCCGGTCATGTGCTGAAATGAAAAGGTCACCATAGAATTGAGCAATTGTGTTATTTTTGAAGCGTTGGCCATAAGTGTGCCGTCATATTTGAAGCCTAGGTGTAAGCAGGTCACACTCTGCTCAAGATTTTGCAGCTTGAGTGTGAATTACACATGGTACGGAGTGCAAAACCGCAGTGGTTGGAATCGCTCGGATGGATTCATTCAGAAGCTTTGAAGTTTGTTTTAACTTTATAGTGTGAGATGTGTCTGGCTCTTATCAACCTGCGGGTTCTTTGAGACATGAAAAGTGTTCACTATGTCTTAAGTTTATATTAGCGCTTCCTCTTGAACATAAACTCTGCTCTTATTCTCTGTCCAACATTTGTATTGTAATGTAGCATTGTTGCATAATCTCTTAAAAGGTACGTTTATCCCTGCAAGATGGAGGTCAAAAGTCACTCAATTCACTCGTTTGTCATTAGTAATGACAACATAGTTTTAATAGGCCGTAAAATTAATATCAAGTACTTTCAATGCATCAAGAGATATCAAAATTTTGAGATATATGTCGTGTATGGCAATTTAGCCTAAAAATAATTTGATTTATAGACCATATCGTCCAGTCCTACTTCCAGCTCATCAAAAAAAATTTACAGGAGTTATATAAAGTTTTTCCAGGCCTTCCCATTCTGACTGATCAGATAGGGAGGACACAGAATGAACCAGCGCTGGCAGGGGGTTCAAAATTACGCTTCTCTCCGGAGAGGAACACAAACGACCAAATTAATTTGAAACTGAAACATGCAGGTGAAAAAAAGTGGGGGAAATGACCCAATGTGTCTCCAGTCTGAAGATTTATTTGCTGAAGTATTTTTTTAGATAACAGGATTCTGTCTCCACCTCCGTTCATCTGTTCGTTTCCTTACTAAGTGAGCCCTTTGTTTTTGCAGGTACGCTGCATGCTGAACATCTGGGGCGTGATGCTCTTCATCCGCATGTCATGGATTGTCGGGCAAGCTGGAATTGGTAAGAGATATTTATTTATTGACATTTCTGCTTTATTCTGATAGTGATAGACAGACAGGAAGGACAGGGTGGAGAGAGAGGGGGATGACATGCATCAAACCGAACCTGCGTCGCTGCTTTATGTGATGTACATGCTAAACCGATGAGCTTTGAGCCAGAAATTAAGATTACCAACATAGAAATCTCAACCAAAGTGCATTGATCTGGCCTGATGCGTACCATAATGTTTTCATTCAGAACCCGAGGAACTCGGAGCAGAAAGTTGAACCTGAACAGTACAGAAAAAGATGAATCCAACAGTGCCTATTTTAACACAGTCATGAGATCAAATGAATTTAGATCAATAAAATTTCACTTCCTAAAATGACTTCATTCATAATTCTCTACCTTATTTACAGTAACTCGGTCGATGGGAAGCTATGTACGTCTACCTTAAAGCAGTTATTCCAACCTGGCTCTACTATAGCAAACACAAGCTGTGCCTCTATACAGGCACAATCATGGAACTGTCTCTCTCTGGCTGTGTGTGGAGGACAAAACCTGGTACACATTGCTGGCACACATTTATTTCTTTATACAATCTCCGTTGTTGTTTTCTTTTAAGATAGCATTTCTTTCACATATAACATTGAGAGAAGAAGAAGCTTTAAATTTGTTCTCAGTCCATTGCTTCCTATTTCCTTTGTCCAAAATGGAACCAGCTGGGATGTCACATGATTTCACTGCATTTGCGTGAGCCTTTGAAGTTGGCAAGCAGTCTCCGTCTGAGTTTTACCGTCATTTCATTTTAGATATTTGGATGGAAACCTGGCAACTGTCACTGGCTGGGATATGCAGAGAGGCCATCTGGCGAGCTGAGTTGAACCTAAATGTGAAATTTTTTTCAAGCTCAAATATGAAGTTCCTGGCAGATTTAATGACCTGCAGTACCACATTACATAATTGTCTGAACGAGTTCAGATTGGGGAAGGTGTTTGTGTCCTCTTGTTCAATACGAGATCAGCCAAGTAACAAACACACACAACCTTTACTTTGATGTGGCAGAGGCCAAACAGAGCAGACACTGGAACGCTGGCCGCTCTGACAGCAGTGCTTGGTAGACTGTGTTTGTCCTCAAAGTAAGACAGTTGGGAGATATTTTTTCTTTCTTTATTTTCTTCAGTTCACACACAGCTCACCGCTGTTCACCCTCAAACCACTCGAACACCCCCCGTCCCCACTCCTCCTCTCCCCTCACTTGAGTCTCCAGTTTGGCGTGAAATGTCACCACAAGGTGACACGTATGTGTACCAGCAAGTGTTTCTTGACAGCAGCTGTTAGAGTGATTGTAGGGAAGGTTAGAAAACTGTTAACACTGCTGTAGATTCCTTTAACTGGGATTTCATTGAAGTGCAGACATGTTTGATGATCATTAATGCTGTGTTCTCTTTGGCAGTTCTCTCCTGTGTCATTGTTCTCATGGCGACTGTTGTGACAACCATCACAGGCCTCTCCACGTCTGCCATCGCCACCAACGGTTTTGTACGAGGAGGTACACCTCAAATCCCTTGATGTTAAGACTTTCTCCATTTGAGGATATGTTTGATTAACACGCACCTACATACAAACACCAGTATGTAGCTTTGCTTGAAGAGAATCATTTCAAGTACATTATCAATGTTTCTACATTTTGTCCAACCTGAATACAGTATTAGAAAAACACTTCTGTGTAATGTATTGCAATCCAGTGGATCACAGCAAAACCATTAATTCCACCGTCCATATTCTGATGTGATTATTGTTCACCATTATATCCACGCTGTGCAAATTAGATCAATTTTACATTTTATCACTGCTTTTTATGTTTCCATATTTATTATGCCAATATTTGCTTTTATGTGTGTTCCTCTCATAAACAGTATAAATGTATGACAACAAATTCCTGCTCAAACCTTAAAGGACAAATATTTCACTAGCTTGGCCTCATTATTTTGTTTCACAAATGTAGAATAAGTTTTGTCCTTAAAAACTGCAATGGGCAAATTCTGGCTCCGCCTTAATGGAATTGTATAGCATAACACTAAGGAATAACACAAAGGAACCACATCACCTACAAGTAGAAATGAAGTAAAGCTATCAACATTCAAAGTTCATACATTGTTAGGGTTATATTTTGGAAGTTATTAAAAGTTATGTAGACTGAACTTAAAGCGGTAAGGCCATTTTGTACAAGACTGAGACAGTACGTTTGTTGTCATGTGCTACCAACTGACTAATTGCATCCTTATTATTGGAATATGGCTGGCTAAAAACAACGTCTGCCCCACCACCAGCATGTAGGCACGGGACCGGACAGAGGCCACTTCCTCAGATTGTTGTTTTGGTCCACACCCAAGTGATTCTGTGTCCAGATGCGACCAAACTAATCCTAGTTTAAATTAATTCAACCAGACCATCTAATTATGTAAATATCTCATACGATGTTTGATGGCGATAAAGGGAAAATAACGTCATCGAACTCTCTAAAGAAATGATGAACGCACGCTTTCATTGTTCCTGAAGGAGTTTTCTGATGCTTTGTTGCAATCTGACTCTCTCCCTACCATGTGGTGATTTACTCTTTAGTGTTTACTTTAGTCCTCCAACAGAGCAGCGCAGTTCTCACATGGCCTTTGCCCTCTCTGCCTGGTGTGAGGCTGTGAAACTGGGTAATCCACCTGTGTGATTCTAGGCAGCATGACCCAGCAATCTGTGTGTAATCTGCCATCAATCGCTGGGTGCTGTTATGTGAGCAGTTTATTTGATGTGAAGTGAAAAGTTTCAGAAACACATTTCTGTCAGTCGTCACAGCAGGAGACGAAATTCAATCATAGTTTTCCATGACAGCGGTGTTAGAGCTGACATGGTGGTCTGAAATGGCTATTCCCACATTCTTTATTGAGAACAGGGCCAAAATAGTGTAATGTGTTCTGTGTTTATTCAGATTTCTTTCTGATATGACGCGAAAGCAGAACAAAGCTGTGCAGGTCACATTCCAAGGCTTTTGTTCCATTATTCCGTACGTGAATCAGAAATTGGTTAACATACACTCAGCGCTATTTATTTTGTCTATATGGCAATAAATGGATGGAATTAATCAGATTCTACCATTTACCAAAATATTTAGGACATGTATCATAATCATGGGGCATGGGTAGAGTCCTGTGTAATAATGCAACCAAACAAAAGATGTGAATGTAGTTGGAGTATAATTAAAGTGTTAACATGTAAAAAATATTGACTGTAAGACAGTGCTGGAGTTGAAGGCTTTCTGGTAACATCATGCTCTCCTGACGGGTCCTCTATAGGTGGTGCGTACTATCTAATTTCAAGAAGTTTGGGTCCAGAGTTCGGAGGCTCCATTGGTCTCATCTTTGCCTTTGCTAACGCTGTAGCTGTGGCCATGTATGTGGTGGGCTTTGCTGAAACTGTTGAGGAGCTTCTTCGGGTAAGTCCCTCAAGCGCTGTTCAGCAGCCAGGGAAATATCACCAGATCAAATGACTCTCTCATTTTTTTGGTTCTTTTTGGTTCTTTATGTGGTTGTCTTCTTTATCTCTGTTACTGTTCAAGTGAATCTGATGTGTGCGCTCTTTTAGGTTCTTCAAACTGTTTTAGGCCAATTCATTGTTTGACATAAATCAGTGATTAAAATTTAGTTTTTTAATCGACATGAAGGTGTACTTTTATAATAACATTGAATCAAATCAAACACACAACATAGCCCACATTTCCCTGCAGTATTAAGCATCTTTTAGCTCATTGTTTTGGTTTTGTGGTTCACACATTTACTGGATAGTATGTTGATAGCATGTCAGTACTATCAATGTAGTTGCTGTACACCAGCATACTGCACTGTCTTTCCTTTTAAAATGCCTTTGCAATTTTTGTTAGGGTGCAAATGCTGTCATGACAGACGAAATCAACGATATCCGAATCATCGGCACCATCACGGTCATTCTCCTCCTGGGAATTTCAGTGGCTGGAATGGAGTGGGAGGCAAAGGTAAGAATTGAATCCGACACTTGACATCTCGATTTCGGGCTGTGTGGCTTATGGGGAAAGGGTGATAGCTTAGTGGTTGAAGGGTAGCCGGTTCGACCC
>OMNV01000164.1:0-31485 GCA_900303265.1 Brotula barbata | reverse complement strand
CCCCCCCCCCCCCTCCATGTCAAAGGTCGCTGAGCAAGACCCCTACCCCAAATTGCTCCAAGCAAGTGGGCCTCGCATAGTTACCTCGGCTGTCAGTGTGTGAATGTGGGTATGAATGGGTGAATGTGAGGCAAATCATTGTAAAGCACTGTGGAAAAAAGTGCTATAGAAATGCAGTCCATTTACCAATCCATTTGATTTGATTGTATTTAATAGCCCATTGGAAGAAGATTTGTCAGTGAGTACACAAACAGTTCTGGGTGATTTAAGCGAAGCAAACAAGCTGAACAGTCGCCTAGGCATGAAAATGAAAAGGCGTATATTATTTGCGAAAGATAACATTTATCTGATTTTTTAACATTTCCTGAGCTTGTAGAAGCGACACTGAACTTTGTTCTATCGATCTTGCTTCAGACTAATGAGAATAAATCAACATTTTAGATTCAGGCATAATGATCAGTGACGACAAAGAAGTGTAAGGAGTTTCAACTTCCTGTGTTTTCTCGACACCTTTTACATCGTGTGCCCAGTGATCCCCCTCAGCTGCTGCAGACGCTGTATTAATATGAATGAATAAAGACTGTAAGGCACAAACCTTCCACCCAGCCCCCTCATGGTACCACATTTCCCGTCTCCATAGCGGGGGAAAAACCCAGCCTAGTTCCAGCATGCCATAGGGAATTTGGTGCTCTGTAGTGGGAGACCAGTTTTTTACTCTGTTTTTGTTTCCCATCCCTGTAGGCCCAGATCTTCCTGCTTTTTGTCCTCATCACAGCCATCATCAACTACTTCATTGGAACCTTTATTACAGTCAAGGCGAAGGAACCTTTTGGCTTCTTTGGCTATGATGGTATGACCACGCAGCATTCCTCCCACCCACCAGTAACCCTATAAGCCTCTCTATGACTTTTGACTAAAATCTATTATTTGATTAGTTGAGATGAGCGTCAGCACAATTTGCTTTGTCAACTTTTTTGTGTTTGTTTTCCATCTCTTTTGCTGTTAGGTAACATCATGTTAGAGAACATGGGTCCGGACTTTCGAGGAGAGACATTTTTCTCTGTCTTCGCTATCTTCTTCCCTGCAGCCACTGGCATCCTGGCTGGAGCCAACATTTCAGGGGACCTTGCTGTAAGTGACCAGTCACACGAAAACATTTTTTGTTAATCTTTTGATCATGTAGTGCTTCTTGGTCCCTCCTCATTTTTATGTTATGTTCACAGTAATTTTTCAGAATTTTTGATCCAAGACAAATTTTTCTGATGTGGTGCAAAAAATCTTTGTCAGAGCAAATTCATGTGCCGTCACTAACAATCATTCAGTTGAGAGACATGTCCTGAGCCCGTCTCTGAATGTCTCTGATGCTGTGACTTTTTCAAGCAGATGCTATTCTAGTTGCAGAAGATTTTTGAAGACTTCAAAAAAGACTCTCCTGTGCAAATGAATAGAATGACCGAATGCCGCTAAAACGGAATTTTGAAAATATCATGTTTGATTAGCCTTCATAAGCAAAGTGATCTGGCAACAATGGTAACGGGCAAACTTGGTTGCATCCTTAGAGGTAGAATTCAGGCCGCAGTTTGATTTATCCAATACAGGAACAGCAAAGGCCACTTGTGGCAAGGTGTGAAAAATAGGAAGAGCTACATTTCTCTCTCAAACGCTTTTTTCTATTTATGCTGTCCGTTGCAAAAACATAAAGTGAAACTGTGCAGTTACACCAGTTTATAGGCCTGTTTGGAATTATGCGAAGAGTACGACAAACACACAGAAGACACATGATTACTGTAAACAGCCCCTCCCCTCTCCTATAGTGCTGTTTCAACCTTTTGCGTGATAAATGTGGCTGAGATTACAAAGAAACACATGCTCCCCCTCCCCTCTGTGTGATAGCATGCATTTCGTCACGCACAAGTTTCGATCGGGTCGGACGGGCTGCACCAACAGAAGCATAGTGCACGGTTCAGTGGTTTGCAGGATGTTTCCAATAGGTTTCCTCTCAAGTCCACTTATAAGAGCTGTCTGCTTCACTAGAGAAGGACTCCCCGACAGGGGAGTAACTCCCTGTTGGGAGTTGTTAATCTAGATAAAGTCTTTTTGAAAAACTCAGATAAATCTCAGAGGAAACTATTCTGAAGCAAGTGGAGATAAGTTTCCCCGGTGACACACACATATTTGGATAAAGTTTTGTATTTCAAAACAATTAGTTGCAAAAGTGATGTGATCGTTATTGTTTCTTTCCTTTCATACATATTTGTGTGTGTTTAATTATTGCAGGACCCACAGATGGCGATTCCCAAAGGAACACTTTTGGCCATTTTAATCACAGGAATTGTGTACCTTGGTGTGGCTGTCAGCACAGGTACAGTGGGACCTACTGTACCTATAACTGCTACACCTGATTTTCTTTATTTTCTAATGTACTTATCCAGCCTTATTCCATGTCAGATTTGCTGACAGAAATACTATGTTCACATCTCTTGTCATCCGTCACACTGGCAATGCAAATCAGGCAGTCAATGTATCAGGCACAGGGACACAAGCAAAATAGGAAATAATGCAGGAAAATGAAATCTTTTTATCTGTTGTTAATGTGGTCACCACACTGCTCACTTTGATTTCCCACATTCTTTGGATACGCGAAGCTCCCTTAGCTTACCTAAGAGAAATTCTGTGAGAATTATGATTTGTGAATGCTTACTGTTTGGATGGAGGGGAAAAATGATTCTGTTATGGCTCGGGATTCTTGAGACAAATAATTTGTCAATTGTCACACAGATGATGAATAAATACTTTAATAAAAAAAAAAGAAAAGATATTGAGATTGAGCTGTTTTAGTTAGTTATCTGTTATGTTAGCTTGATCGTTGCTTAACAGTCCCAGTGTCTCACGTATTTATTCATTTTGCCTCCAGTTATTTTGTTTAGTATTCTAAATATTTATATCATATTATATACATTTATTGTATTATTATACTGTGTGCTGTTATTGTTCCATTATAACAGTACAGATTTGCAGCACTGGAAAAAGTTCTTATAAGCTAACAGGTCACAGTTGGAGCAGAGAATGTTTTAAACTGTCATAATTTCTTAAGAATCAATGACCTCTGGCGTATGGAACCAAAAAGACGTTAACGTAGTGTAGTTCCCAACAGTATTGACAAATGTCATGTTGTAGGCTTCAGAGTGATAAGTGCTTATATGAATCTTGTGGCTGATTGAACCAGGCTCCTGTATTGTGAGAGATGCCAGTGGAAACGTGAACGATACAGTCAGCGCCCAGTTCATCTCAAACTGCTCTGGAGCTGCTTGCAATTTTGGCTATGACTTTTCCTACTGTAAGACTACCAAAGATGCCTGCAAATTCGGACTACAGAAAGACTTCCAGGTATGAAGGAGCATGAGATGAAGATAAGCATCATTTCACAGAGAGATGTTGAAATAACTTCATTTTCCTTATTTTATTTGAATGTAATTTTGCATTCAGGTCATGAGCCTGGTTTCTGGTTTTGGGCCCATCATCACAGCCGGAATCTTCTCTGCGACTCTGTCCTCAGCTCTGGCTTCTCTAGTCAGTGCACCAAAGGTGTTCCAGGTAAGAACCAATGTGCACCAAGCTTGTAGATTTATATTGTTGTTCTATTATTCTTTTTCTTGATTGCAACTGGCAATTTCAGTTTTGTGTTACATAATGTTTTCCTTTTTCGCAGGCTCTATGTAAAGACAACATCTACCCAGGACTGGGCATGTTTGCAAAAGGCTACGGCAAGAACAACGAGCCCCTCCGAGGTTACATCCTGACCTTTGGTATCGCTCTGGCCTTCATCCTCATTGGTACGGCTCAAGCTAGGCTGCACACTCTTTTGTACTGAGAGACCTTATTCCTGAACAATTAAAACAATATTTCAACAACACTATTAGCATTGCTTGTGCCATGTCAGCAGAGACAATATGATCACACGACAACTGTTAGAAAACCACGACCGTAACATAAAACAGACACGCTGCATTTTAGAGTGACCGACTTCCTCAAAAGCCCCCATGTTTGAGTTGTATGCTTACTGTTATTATTTCAGAATGCCTCAGGCCAACTACCTCACTGCCATAATTTAAAGCTCCTAACTGTATATTATTTAAATAATTATGTATTTAAATAAATTTGAACAAATTTCATGGAAATATGCCTGTAGGTTTTTAAAGAACATACAAATGTTGTAATCCTGAGGATATGAACCAACTGGACTCTATGATTTAATGTATTTTCAAAAGAATGAAAGAAGAACACTTATTGTAGTTGGTCTACTCGGTATGAGCTCCAGGGCCCTTTTTTAGGTCTTAGTTATAAGGCATGAGGCATAATCTTATTTTATGTGATTGACTTGCAGCAGTAGTAGTGGTGGTGGTGTTATGAATTGCCGCTGGACCTTTCTTTTAGTTTTTTACTGAATGGTTTTTGTTTCCTTTTTGCAGCTGAGCTGAACGTTATAGCTCCCATCATCTCCAACTTCTTCCTGGCATCTTATGCTTTAATCAACTTTTCTGTGTTCCACGCCTCTCTGGCCAACTCGCCAGGTAAGATCTTAAGAAAGAAGTAAGAAACTTCAACACAGAAGAGGTAGAACGTGTGAGATGCACAACAAAACGTGCCACAGCTGTTGTAGAAAATATCAGATCGTTAGCCACAAGGGTGCTTTGTCCAATGATGGATGTGATGGGAAATGTTGAGGGTTCAAAAGGAATTACCCTCAGCTAAGTCCCAGTAGAGCAGAGCTTAAAGAGATTTTACTATTCAAATCACATGACTCTGCCAAAGAGTTATCAGACGTACGTACATGCCCTCATAGTCAGGAAGTCGTCGTTTTTTTTTCTCAGCTCTTTAGGTGCAGCTTTTTTAACATAATCACTGCTGGTATTATGTTGGAATAGAAAATAAAAACTGCCCATGAAATACAAACACATTAAAATGCTCTAAAATAAGCTGATAAGAAACACAAAAATGGTGTAAAAATTGAAAATGAAACAAATAAAAAATGCATTCTCTTATACCTCCCTAAAACATATTCCTTGATTGAGAGCCTGCAGTATAGTCATTGTACTTCACATATAGTATGATTAGGTTTCCACTGTCCTATTTGTAAATTCAGTGATGTTTTACAAAATTGTGTCGAATAGTCCTATGACATTGTGGTGGAAATGATATATACTGTATCTGATGCATCAAATCATCCCCAACTCGGTTATTGATCACAATGTGGACAAAGATTTACATCCTTTTCGTTCTCTCATTTCTTCTTGGCTTCCTGATGGTAGAAGTATGCCCTGTCCTCTACTGTGAATTGTTGTTAACTATGATGTCTTCTTTGTGCTGAGAAGAACTTTTTGGATGCATATGGGATGATCAATAGCTATGTTTCCAACCAGGTTTAGAACAAAATTGCAAAATATTGTACAAAGAAACTGCTAATTAGACTGCGTTTCCATCAGCCATGCAAAAGTGAATAAAGCTCGACTCCTCCGTTACTGTTACTATGCAACGGGATGTTGCAGGTTCATAGCCCTCATTTTGTCACGTTCTTTGCTCATCATGGTGGCTGTTGGTTCTTTGTAAATAGTGTTTTTTTCTACATATTCCGAAGAATTCATACAGGATTATCCATTTTGATCAAGCATTTTCTGTTTGCATAATAATTGTAACATAGCTTGCCGCAACGGACCCGTTGCTTTTGGGAGAGAAAAAATCAAGAAAAATTGTGAATTTGTGTTAAAAAAGAAAACACTGAGCCTGATAGATGCTGGATATTATCACTGCTGTGTTCAGCTGTATTAATATTTTCTGATGACAGACTAGTATGTTTTATCATTTTGTTGCCTGAAGCTGGACATTCTCTGATCATAAAGCGAGGGACTGATGCTGTATGACATGAAAAGTATGAAACAAGTTTTTATATGGCGTTATTGTGTTTTTTCCCCCTTGATAACAAAGCTGTAGCAGACCTCCAGGTACAGACTGATTCCTCCAAGCAACTCATAATTACATGGACTTAAATGGTACACAAATCAATTGGAGGCAAATGGCAAAATGCATATGACTAATGGACTTGCCTCTGGAACCACAGAATATCATCAGCCCCATGTGGTTCAGGTCCCCTCACTCCTCTCAAAACTCTGTACCATTTATGTCCTGTGGTCTTTCATTGTATAACCATACAGTCCAGCTGGATCTCATTACTAAAATTCCTCTAGCGTAGTTTCCAGTAAACTAGTACGGTCCCAGTAACATTCACTATGTTTTCATGCACATTATACTCATATTTTCGTCTCTGATGTAATGAACGCAACAATGCAATTACAACGTACAACCATAGACAGTGAGAACAGGATTCTGTCTTTTGTCCTGTATATAAGTGTTGCAGCACTGGTTCCATTCAAGGCTTGAATGTAGTTGTAATTGTAATTGAGCGAGAGAACCGACAGCTATATCGCATTAAATCACCACTACATTGTGATTTTCACATTGCAGTCGGGGCTCTGAGCAGGCCACCTGAAACTGGAACTGACCTTTGAAATCGGGGAAGTCTGGTCACCCAAATGTTTGTCTCTGAAATCCCCCCCACACTTTGTTTTTTCAAGTTAACATTACCCAGTTCCAGTTGGGTTTTTTTTGTTTTTTTTACTTTAATCTCAGAAATTTCAAACTATCCCAGGGCTTTTAGTGTAATTATGCAATAGAATTGAGTATATTGATTTACATTTGTATACGTTAGGTCTGGTGTCGGTAAACTTAGGGATATTTGTGATGATTTATATTCCGTTGTTCACATGGCGTTTGAAAAAAATAAAATAAAATGTATAGACTTCATAGGAGTATAATTTGAAGTGTAATATGCATGTAAACATACTGAATGTGCTCTCCTGTCTAACTAGCCGCTAACTCCCATGTTTTAACTTAAAGACATATCCATGCTTTTTCAGTAATATTGTCAGTAAAATACAGTAATACTGTTTCAGCTGTCTCACTGTGAATTATGAATGATATATTTGTTGGACAATATATTTTTCTTTAAAGAAGAAGAAGAAGAGGAAGCACAGCTGATTGTATCATGCACTGAGGTTTCTCTCAAGTTTTGGTATTCTGACCTGCAGAGTTCTTTAGATTGTTACAGAAGTCAAATTTCTAATCAAGCTTAACATCAAGTGCATAGCCTCTGTTCACTTTAATTAATCTGTGAAACTTGTAAAACTGTAAAGATGAAGATTTGTCTTGTTTTGCAGTGAAATGACTTGCTTTCTTTGGCACCCTAGGGTGGCGTCCCAGCTTTAAATACTACAACATGTGGGTTTCCCTTGCTGGCGCTGTGTTGTGCTGTGTGGTGATGTTTGTCATCAACTGGTGGGCTGCTCTCCTCACCAATGTTATCGTCATGGGGCTTTACATCTACGTCAGCTACAAGAAGCCAGGTGAGTCATCTGCTTTATCCTGGAGCAACGTTGCCTCATCTGTATTAAAGAATGCTGCTTATAACATCAAACAAATTAACACATTTGCCTTCAGGAATAACAGAGCCAATGCGATATCCATATTTTTACCAGTTGCAATACAGCCACAGGTAATTTTTGCACAGGGAAAATTTGCTTTATAGCAGGGTAGCAAAACAAATGTGATTTCCACACGTCCTCCAGATAAACATCCACCATCTGAATAGGGTTTTTGTCTAATCACCTGAGTTTTGTTGTTCCAAACTTCAGTAACACTGTGGGCAAAGGCTCCTCGTCTGATCTGCACCAAATCACACTACAGCACCGCAGCTCTGAACATACACCTGTATGCGCTCTCAGTTTGACATGCAGCTACACACACATGCCCAGCATTCTCCCTGACTGGAAAACCACACGTCTCAGATGGCTTTTGGCCCAGCATGTGACCCGTAAACAGAATTTCCGACCCAACTGTGTGTGTCTGACTGCATGTGTTCTCCCTCCAGATGTGAACTGGGGCTCATCGACACAGGCTCTGACGTACCACCAGGCTCTGACCCACACTTTGCACCTCAGTGGAGTGGAGGACCACATCAAGAACTTCAGGTACATCAGAGGAAGTGCTCCTAGAAACATTCCTCAAAAATACCTCACAAAAGCTCAGTTCAAAGTCAGGCTCACTCTTCTCTTTGTGTCCAAGACGCTGCTCAGCAGTGTTTACAGTACAGAAGGTCCTCTTCAGCAAGGTCAGCTCACACTCTGAAAAAGTAGAGTAAATACCAGTGAACCTGTGCTTATGATGCACCGGAGTTAAAATGAAGATCACTGGCTAAATTGACATGCATACAGTAAGTAGCCTGGCTAACATCTGTAGTCCATCGGAAACACAAGACTGAACCAACATGTTTACGTGACCGTTGTTCATTAGCAGTCCATTTATAATCCTGTTTACATGTAGGCTACCCAAGCATATCCATTCAACTGGCCTCAGCCCTTCCTCATGCATGTAGCAGCCCCTCAATTTCTCGTATCCAGCGGCCTGCTTTCTTTGCAGAACTATTTCTGTAGTCTCAACTTTGCCATTTGCAGTGACGTAAATATTTCAGGATATCCATCTATTTTAAGATGTTTAATGCTGGCTTTGTCGAAGAAGACCCCAAACAGTGGTGTGTGTTAATTGAAAAGTAATGAAACATTATGTATGAAGTGTATGTATTCGATAATCCACATGTTATTTTATAAGGGAATGTGTATGATTGTTTGATAAAGCTGGGTTAGTATTAGTCTAGGTAAATCTGGGTCAGTCTTGTCACTGATTTGAACCCAACTCAAACTCACTTTCTCTTGGGAGGATCCCCTTCACTGAACCAAAACTCATACCTTCCACAGAGTGCACGTAGTTGTTGGATTGGTACAGCTTTACATGGCTGCAGGAAGAATTTAACCAACAGTGTGAGAGTCCACAGACCTGGTTTAGGCAGCATGTCTTCTTCTGTACAATACTTCCATTTATTACATCCCTTAAATCTGTTATTTTTTGGTGAACAAAATAACAATTTTATATTGTCCATGTTAAATGTGTGCATTCTCCACAGGCTTGTGCATTTAGTTTACATTGCAGAACATATTGGTGACGATGTAATGTCCCAATGTCAATTAACTAACTAACAGATTAAGAGAGATCTGAGGGTGTCTTCGGATCATTGTGTCCTCACTGGAGCCATGAAATCCCATGCTTCTTACGCTGCTTAACATATTTGCTTTGATGTGCGCTACTCTGCTCCTTTATTCTGTTTCGGTCTCGTGTTAATAAGACATACGGACACTTCCAAGGTTGAGAAGAAGACTTGGCTCCAAATGTAAAAGTCTATAATGCTGTAAAAGTAATGCATTTTTTACTAATGCTGATGTCTTCTTCTGTTTTTAACCAGGCCACAGTGTTTGGTGATGACTGGTTACCCGAACTCTCGTCCTGCTCTTCTTGATCTGGTTCACAGCTTCACTAAGAATGTGGGCTTGATGATCTGTGGCCATGTTCGCACGGTAAGCACACCATATATTTGTTGTTTGTCCGTTGTCCTTTTTGTTATTGAAGCAAAGAGAGGCTGGGATGACCCACAAGTGTGCTTTAAAGTGCATCAGAAAACCATAATCTTGGCTAATTATGGTTAAATAGATTTAGATGGATTTAAAGAAAAGCTTTCAGATTGAGTACTTGTCAACTTTATGACCCAAGCTGATCTAATATGGCTGTGACTAATGGTTTGTTCAAGCAGGGAGCAAACAGGAGCTGTACCATGGCAGCACAATCTCTTTAATGTACAGTATGTCAATCATCTCATTGTCCATATGGGCATAGAAATCCTGGAAAAGTCATGAAAGTTTGTCACATCAGTACATTAAGTTCCCATACACGGTGGGTCAACATGCAAATGAAAATAACGCAATTTCCAGCAAAGTCTGGTTATCCAAATGTAATCAGTGCTATTGACTGCAATCATGTTGCTATAAGAGCACCCAATGTGAATGAGTTCGCTTTTGTTCATCGACAACATTTTTTCTTCTTCTTGACTACACATCTCCAACAAAAACTTCAACTTCACATTGTGTGAAATCTCCCAACATTGACCATGATGGCTTCGTTCATTCAATCAGTCTGAATATTAAATAGGGCCGTTTCACTGACAGTTGACAGAGTGACTGAGCGTTAAATTGTATACCTTTATTACGCCACTACCATTTTTACAAAAGTTGTGTGAACAAAATTTACACTCGCCCCTTCAATTTTTCTGCTTAAATGCCATCAATGTCATCATCAGTGATTCAGAAATCTGTGTTGCTTCCAAAGTCTTCTGTCTGTGGTAAGCAACTCATCTGTGTGGCCCAGATAATCTATAATGACCTCTGACCAATGAGTGCTCTTTTTAGTCTATGAAAGTTTAATAACTCACTTGAGTGTAGTCAGCATTTATGGTCCCTTTCGTCTACACTTAAAGCTGAGCTGAAGTGAGCCTGGCCAGGCCTTGCTGGTCTCTGCCTTCAAATTGGCCACAATGACAGCAGTGCACTGACTGGCTCAAACATTACACCATTTCTTTACTTTGGTCTAACTGTAAACAATAATGGAGTCCCAGAACCTAACTGCAGAACATTTGTAGGACTTGGTGTGCACGGGGATATGTTTTTTCTTTTTTTTAATGAATAAGAGCCAGTCTTCTCTAACGTATTTTCACATCCTTCCTCTGCTCTGCTCAGACGGAGACCTGTGCAAACGGATTGAAAAGTTATGAACTTCTCTCCCGTAAAGCACAGTGGATTGTGGGTTAACCGTACTGGACAGAGTCCTCACTTAGAAGAATAGACGTTCCTATCATCTAATCCACACAATATTATATAGGTGAAAACGTAATTACTACGGCCAAAATACCTGTACAAGCTCACAAGTGACCACATCAGCAACACACAGGGCTGATGTAATTGTTCTGCTACTGTATACAATGTTTAAAAGCCCTTTACAAATCCCTTGCCAGCTGTAACCAGTTCACAAAGGAAAGCACATTGTGATTGGCTGAAAGCAGCCTCTGTGCTGGCCAGCAGTTTTGACTCAATGGAACAAGTGGCCCCTCAGAAGCGTTCTGAGCGGCTCTCCTGCTTACTTCCATTAGAGCTGAGAGTAAATGGCGTAAACAGTCTGTGCTGCCAGTTAAATTTTCCTGGCTTAGAGGCTTTGCGAGCTCTTTCCTTCAGAAATAAACAAAGTTCCTGATGAGCAGCTTCAGAGTGATCATGTTCTGATTGAATAACAGCGATAGTTTCCACAAAGTCCCTCACCCCCATCCCACTGAAGTGTTTCTAAAAGAAAACAGCAACAATGGAGAAACTCATTAGAATCAAACAATTCACTGATAGCAGTTCAAGCTGACCAAAGCCCGCCTACAGGGAGCAGTGCTCTTAACTAAAGATTCAGTAAGAGAGTATGTTTCTGCACACTACACACTGATATATTTTTGTAGTTTACATTGTAGGATAGATGTGTACATGCGTATTATTAATAGAGTTCTGCCTTTCTCTAGCTATACATGTTGTTGAATCGGCGTATGACGAGAGTCGGTCGTTGAGGAAACTTTATAGAGGTTTATCGACTTTTCAATGCGCATGCGAAACGAATGTCTACCGCGATGCATCTTATTCTCTCTGTGCCAAACCACAGGGTTCCAGAAGGCCAAACTTCAGAGATCTGGCAACAGATCAGTCACGGTACCAGCGTTGGCTACTGAGGAATGAGACCAAGGCCTTCTACAGCTCAGTGTTTGCAGAGGACATGCGGCAGGGTACTCAGTATTTGCTCCAGGTAGGAAAATGTTACTGCTGATCACTGCTAAAATGAGTTTTACCTAGATTTATGATGTGTTGGAGTGGTGTGAGAAAATGACGTCCACAGCAAGAAATGTTTAATAAACCTGGAAATAAAAACCCAACCTGGTGCATTTTCTCTTCTTGTTCTCACTGAACAGACAGTACCTATGTTTCTGGACATAAAAGAATAAAATTGGCACTGATTTTTCTGCACTGCCATGGTTTATACTTTGATGTTTTGGTTGTTTCTTCCAAGAGGATGGACTGAATGGATTGAAGTTGTGTGTACCAACTTAACCATATGGTAACCTTTCAGTGAGCGCTCGAAAACGAACATTATGGCTCTGGAGAATATCGAGCGAATAAAGGCCACATAACTGGATCATTATCTATATGCACTTATTTTGAATTCATAGGATTCCTCTAGAAACAGAGAGGGACACATTGTACATTGTTAATGTCAAGTAAACTCCAGTAATGATCGTGCACATGAAGTCAGCTGAATGCAGCCAAAGTAAGAAACTAAACTGATTCAGAGCAGAGCAAAAAGGCCTACGGGTCTAAACAGCCACCAAATACCATCAATCCAGCCGTGTTGTCTTGGTGTGCAAAGCATGTTTTAGAAATATTTACAATGCCTGCCAGTGAGAAATGTTTGGAGTGGTATTAAAATCTATAAATGTGAAATAATACAGGAGATTGTCAGTAACTGAAATATGAATGAATTTGATTGTGATCCTCCTTGTCAGGCTGCCGGCCTTGGTCGCCTCAAGCCCAACACATTGGTGCTTGGCTTTAAAACCGACTGGAGGGATGGAGACATGATGAACGTGGAGACTTACATCACTATGATCCAGTGAGTGACGTTCTTAATGTTTCCACATAACAATAGTTGTTGTTGTTGTTGTTATGGCGCTTCAGATATCATCCATAACAGAACTTTAAATCCTGTGACAGATGCTTCTTTTAGTGTGTATTAAAGCTCAAATAACACATGGTAGTAACAGGCAGGACTACATTGAATCCATTTATTGAGAGGGTCGGTCACTCACATGCACACCGTGAATGCGGCAGTACACCTCATCTTACTAATTCAGCGTACATCATAACTGTAGAAAGGAGGAGCGGAAAAACAAAAAAAATGGCATGATAGGGGAAGGTGTGTGTGTGTACACTTTCACATCTGGCAACATCTGGCCAATCACTGAAGGAAGCAGACATACCTGCCACATTGGTGGAGTCAAAAAGTTACAAATTTTTCACCTCCATCTTTCTGTCTCTCTCTCTCTCTCTCTCTCTCTTTGTCATGTGAAGGTCTGAGCGTTTTCCATCTTGTAGTTTGTGGATTATGGGATTAAATGTGAAAGTCGGAGATGTTTCAGGTCCACCATATTAAAGTCAACCCTAATACACTCAGCAATGTGCCCTTTGCTTCCAGTGTCCTCACACTGCAGAGACATTCCACTAACACAACGCTGAAAATCGCTTTGAAGGTCACAGCAGCGGTATTTTTCTTCTGCTGGAAATTGTCCATGTCTGTGTTTAGTCGCTGTGTCTCATGTGTCACACTCCTTCCTGTTCCACTGCTAGCGTGACAAATTTTTCTTCTTTGTTCTCTTTCTCAGCGATGCTTTTGACTTCCAGTATGGAGCTGTTATTCTTCGACTGAAAGAGGGACTGGATGTATCCCATATCCAAGGACAAGGTATTACACACACACACGCACACACATATACTTAGAGTGTGTCTGCATTCTTATGGCCTTATGGCATATTTGGGACAAAGGGTCGGAAGTTGAATGAGGAATTACTTTTGCCGGAACTATCCAGTTAAGTTCACACAAACTCTTTAAATCAAGCTGCAACAGCAAATCCCATCATCCAGATAATTCTTCTGGATACATCTAGATGGATTATAATCCAAGGTGTCAAGTCTTTGTTTGTGCTGTCTAGTTGTCTTAGTTCACAGTGTTTCATATTTCAGCTTTCTTCAATGTTTGAAGTTTCTCTCTCTCCTCTTTCCTTTCTCTCACTCTGCGCTCCTCGTCCCATTCCATTTCCTCCTAGATGAGTTGCTGTCTTCCCAGGAGAAATCGTCGGGGATGAAAGATGTCATCGTATCCATTGACACTAGCAAAGACTCGGACGGGGATTCATCCAAGCCATCATCCAAGGCCACCAGTTTACAGAACAGTCCAGCTACACAGAAAGGTCAGATTACCCCGATTAACGTCTATCTTTTCATCTGGATTAATTTAATGCAATCACAATTAGTTGTACCACATAGACGAACATTGATGTGTGTTTTTGACAGCGAGTGAGTTAATGTTATGTTAAACACCATACCAGATCAGGACAGGGGATGGCTTTTTTCCAGGATGTAAGAAATCACATGGTTCTCACACAGCCATGCTAATCCATCAATGGCTTCCCTTATTCTGCCTCTCTACGCACAAGCACAAACATACGCACACACACTCAAGCTGCCCCCCGACAGGAAATCGCCTCAGCGACCTGTGAAGCCAGTTGTCCCACCGGGACCAGTTTGTTAGTCTACAGATGTCGAGGGCCTCAGTGTGTGCGTGTGTGTGTACTAAATGTAACATGCTCAATTTAGGACAACAAAGAAAGAAGAAAGTGTTCCCATGTTGTGGGAACTGTCACACTAAACATTCCCAAGTATAGCCTGACCACAGCTCATCCATCCACATTCCTGATATTTATTATCTTAAATATGACAATATATACATAAAATATATACACACTGATCAGATTTAATGAAAAAAAGCAGGTGAACCAGAAACTTAAATTGTAATAAAGAGACTAGGTTACAGATGGATGGATGCAAAGTCAGTACTGTGCCTTTTTCTACCACTGACCTGAAAGTTGTAACTTTCCCTTAAACCATACATACAAAAATACACAAATATTAAATCTTCATAGTTTTACCTATATTCACTTTATCAAAAATACTAGTACACCATTTGTGTGAGTTGACTTTCCAAAAATGACTCTGTGTGTTTGTGTGATCCTTTTGTTTTGTGTGTTATTCACTGTGCAATGTACAACGTGTATATGTTTGCCGAGTGACCCGATAAATGATTTGATTGGTTAATCCTCCCACCTGAGCCTGATCCACAGCTCTTAGTGGATTTTCCAGTTTGAAGTAATCTCCTAGTTGGGAGTTTAATTTTGCTTTTAATCCATGCAGAGCCTCAGAAGAAACTTCAGTTCTGAGAATTGGAGCTGATTCATTTGTGTTTAAAGCTCTCACACACCCACATGTTGATGACCAAACAATCAGTTGAAGCCTGTGCCATTTAATCTGACACACAGTTTTGTGGTTAAATTTGTCCAGACTGAAAAATTTCCAGAAATCATAAAAATCCATGGCACGGGCGAAGTTCCACCAAGTTTTTCCATGGCCTGGATGCCACCGTTGTAATGTTGAGCTTACTGGGCATCATGTTGTGTGTAATCTTTTTTTTTTAATTGTTTTTATCTTTTCTAATACTTTTCTTTGAGGCTAATCTTCATCAAACCCCCATAGCATCATCTGTGTCCTGATCTGTCTCAACCCAACAACTGTTTGGCCTCAGTAAAATTTGGTGGAACGTTTGCCTTTTTTCAGATCTGAACCAATAGCACTGCCATGTGGCCACTCATAAACTACTTGACATTTGGTCCCATAATTCAGGAAGGGAGAACAATAGATACAGAGTGCTTTGCGTCATGTTCTGAAAACTATGCCCATGGGAGCCACTGAGAGTTAGGACTAAGAGCCACTGACAACTAAGTGGGTTTACGTGACATTTGGCAAGAAATCGAGTTATTTCCTCAGTCCGGCTAAAACTGGGCCTTGAAGATCCATGCAAACGCGTCAGGCCGACTGAAAATGTGAGTCATTTTTTTGTAGTTGGAAAAACATATCTATATAATGCATTTGGGAATCGATTTATTAGGCCATGTATTTGCCTCAGTCGGTCCAAAATCGGCGCATGCGTTCTGTGCACGTTCTGTAGGTAGAATAGGTCTCATCACAGCAGGTCCTGGGACGAAAAAAACCCATTTCTGGACTGACGAGGAGACTCACTTTATGCTGTCTCAGCTTATTGAACCTCCGTGCGATAGTGCAAGCTTCTTCTTCAGTGCAATTTGTGGCCTCCTTAGTTCAGGACTTTTGTAGGATTCACCAGTGATGACATCATACAATTTTACTCTACAAATGTGAACTAGCCTATCTTCACGAGCCTGAAAACTGTGATTACATTTTTTTGTGAATATTTGTGATTGGTCACCAAATTATTGTGGGTGTGGCCTGATTCAAATTGAAAACATTCAGTGTGTCCACATCTGTTTTGTATTTGCATTCTATCAAATCTGAGCATTTGGCCTCTTGGTGGCGCTCCAGCAACATCCTAAATGCAAATAGGTCCAAACATTTGATCTTTACACAAAATCTTCATATTATTTAACAATCAGTGGTACGGATATCTGGTTTGTGACATTACGTTTTGATCTCAGCAGCAGAAAATCAAACTTTTTTTCTCTCATTTTGTCTCACATTTCCCAGATGACGACGATGATGGCAAAGCTCCAACTCAGCCCCTGTTGAAAAAAGGCAGGAAGTCCACTTTATTGGGTTCCTTTAAATCCTCTTTCCTTTCTCTCTAACTCTGTTGTTTATTCTTTGTCGTTTATGTCTTCCTGTGACTTTCACTCTGCTCTTCTTCTCTACTGCGTTTCGTTTCCTTTATCTCTCCTCTCTTTATCACTTCATTTAATATTCCGCCTGCACCTTGCTGTCTCTGTCTTCTCCATTTCTTTCTGTCCTGTGATTCCGGCCCACTAGCTTGTTGGCTGTTGGAATAACATCACGTGTTTTCCTCTCGTCCTCTCGCTGTCAGTTAACAGTCTCCAGCTTTTCGCTCAGCAGCAGTTTTCTGAAGATGTGTGTGATCGTGCCTTTAACTCAGTCCTGCTCTTCACTAGCGTGTGCCTGTGTGTGCCTTCGTTCCTGTATCCTCCAAACTGTCTTCAGTCTCTCTGGCTGCTGCTTCTCTCTGGAGGTGACAGTTTGTCTGCAGCTTTCTTCTTTTCCAGGATGAAGCCTCTTACAGCTTCTGTTCCTGCCAGTTCGCTGTCCAGTGTTTCCCCTGCGAGAGGCACTTTGCCCTAAAAAGGATTAGAATTCCTCCGGTCCATTTTGTACCCGACCGACACGGACCTGATGACAATAGGCCCAATCCAATTGGCCAATAGATGTGAAACAGTAAATGACTAACTCATGTCCAGCATAAGAGTCCCATTACCAGTAATTCACGCTTAAAACTAGTCAAATTTTAGTTTACCTTTGTATAAAAACGAGCTAAACACCATTATTTTAAAATGGCGGGGGAGATTGGGTCTGACCAATCAGCACATCATTGCCCTCTTGCGAACTGATAGCTCAATAGACTTGACTTCATTAACATTCAAACTTAACTCCAAGGCTCCCAGGTGTGAAGCACCAAATGCTTTTATCAGTCAACTCTGTAGAATTTCTATGTTGTAGAACATGAATGCACCTCTAACATAGTTTACTGTAATGAAGAGGAACCAAACCAAAAAGAAAAGTCCCTTATAATCTTTTGGGCCCTAAAATAGCCACAAATATCCAGGAGAAACACTGATGACAACCTAAGCAGTGAGGGTGAACTGCTTTCTTTCCCATCATACTGAAACTGTTGAACTCTTTCCTAAATGCTTAAACAGAATTAAACATCACATGATTGCTAAATCAAATCACACTGACCAGCAGACAAGAGGATTTCAGTGTTGTCCGGCTGTCTAACGTTTTTCCTGTGTCGGTGTTTTCTTTGTGCTTTTGGAAAACAACCCTCCAGACAAGAAGAGTCCCACCACCCCGCTGAACGTGTCTGACCAGAGGCTGCTGGAGGCCAGCCAACAGTTCCAGAAGAAACAAGGGAAGGGCACGGTGGATGTCTGGTGGCTGTTTGATGATGGAGGTGAGGCTGAGGGAGAAAGCAAGGTTGCCCTCTTCGGGTCAGACTGCCATTCCATCGTATTGCTGCTACATGGGGCATAGAGCTGTCCAAAATCCAAAATCCACACGAACCTGTGAGCCGCTGTGTGGTCAAAGATTAAAGATTGGAGAACCAAGTAACAGCCGCATGGCAGTAATATGACACCAGGGCTTGTATGTTTTGATAATGTTTGCCACACGGCAGCTTTTTCACTGGACAAAAACCTTTTAGGAATTCTACTACTGATAAATTTCTCTGTTTAGATTTATATGTGTGGGGGCCTTTTGTGGATGCCATGTTTACATCAAGCGGGGAGAAAGGTGTCTCTTGGCTGGATTCCTGATTGTTCGTGTTTACAGCATGAATCTCTGAGCATGTGTTTGGTTTCACCCCAGGTCTGACCCTCCTGATCCCCTACCTGCTGACTAATAAGAAAAGGTGGAAGGACTGCAAGATTCGTGTGTTCATTGGAGGCAAAATCAACAGGATTGATCACGACCGCCGAGCGTACGTACTGCAGGGAATCATTATACTTACATCGCTACACTGTTACTGTTGTTGTAGTAATTGGTATATTTACTTCCCACAGTTTATCACTATCATTAGTCTATGAACTCACACTTCAAATACATCACACTGATAAACACAGACCATCAGTGTCGCTGCACTAATGGTGACATGACAGACTGTGTTTTATGTGGTAGGATACAAAACAACAGCTGAGCAAAACCCCCTAAAAGGGACAAAATTAAGAACATTGGGCCCTTGTAAAGTTATTGATACTCTCTAATGCTTTTTAGCATCTTTAGATTGAGATTAAAAAAACAATATCAATTTAAGACAAGTGTGGAGAAAATAGAGATCGATGCATGCAGAGATCAAGTCAGGAAAAACTATAAAGAATAGAAATAAGAAATATAATAAGATATGATATGATTTTATTTAAAGCATAAAACTTAAAATAAGAAGTAAACACTAGACACTAAAAGCTGTTGGTCCGTACGTTTAAAGGCAGTGGACGCTTTAGAAAATGTTCAGTAGTCATGTACTGTAAATGACATTTGACTGTTCATCATCGTGAACACGGTGCCTGGTGCTTAGTGGTCCAGCCCCTCCAGGATCACCTTCCATTAAAGCCATTAGTCGAACAGGAGAAGGAGCCATTTGTCTCTGAATTGCTCACTGATCGTTGGATGAAGCAATAACAGTTTGTTTGTGAAATCCATTATTTCATCGGGATCAGTCAGGACTCAGCTCCAATGGCAATTTTAAAATTTTCCCATTTTCCAAGGAGTTTATTAACGTTGATTTTGTTAATGAGCGCAGCCCTAGTTTGGGTTATTTGAATGAAATGATAAGGAATGTTGAACTGAAGCAATAAGTCTCAGCTGCAGTACAGACGCCAGGAGGAGCACATAGCATAGCACATGAAACTTAATGGAATTATAACAGATAAATCTGGTAGGTGTTAGGTCATCTTGACATTTAAATTCAGAATCTGACCAGATAGTCACTTAAATCAGTCATAAAAATGAAATGAAATGCCATCTCTTGGGTGTTTAAAGAAACAGGTGCAGTTTCATCTCCTGTGGTAACCCTGTGGTATATAAAAGAGTCTCCGTTCCTCTGTCCCATGCATAAGGAATGGCCTAAATACATGCATTAACTGAAAAGATGTAGCCTGAAGTGGAGACATCTTTGTCATTTTGCAGGTGCAAAACATGCAGTGCGGTGCGTTAAATTTGGAGAGGAGATTTCACTCGTGCTCCTAAAAAAACAAAAAAAAAAACACCATCACAAATATGTTTGTGGTCTTTAGTAAGGAAAAAATGGATCAAACCTCAAGGGAGACAAGTTGAAGAGAGATCCTCTGTTAGTAAGACCCTCTCCCTCTTGTCCCTTACAGCTGTCTCCTGCTGTAGGATATTATTAGCTCTGAGTCTTGTATGTGAGCGGATGTCCCTGTGTACATTTGAGCGTGAACAACGTGCTAGTCATTTGTTTTTCCTATAGTGAGGAAGTTGGCTGCAATATGTGTCCTAATTCTCATGCAGAGAGACATATTGCTAAAAGCACAAAGTGTTTAAAGGAAATGAGAGTCATAAAAAGAACATGGCTCCTCTCACACTAACTCCTGACTGACCTTTTATTCGCCTAATGGTTCAATCAAAGCCGTGCGGGCAGCCTCGGCTCCCTCCGGCTGTCACAGCTCATCTTCAGTCTCTGCTTTTATCTCACAGCTCTGTTTTTGCTTTTCTTTATGAAGGATGGCTACTCTGCTGAGCAAATTCAGGATCGATTTCTCAGATATCACGGTGCTCGGAGATGTCAACACCAAGCCCAAGAAGGAGAAGTAAGTGTTTTCACTCCAGAGTCTTTGAAGACTACACGAGCAGACAGACGGACGGACACGATGCAGTTTAAAGTCAGCACTACAAAGCCTCGCTTTATTTTAAAAATGCCAAGACAAGACAATGAAAGAACAGAGCGGTGAACACATCTTATGCACAATATAGTCTTTAAGAGGCAGTTTTTCCTACTTCTGATACCCAGGCCCAAATATCAGTTTGTGTGTTGTCACTCAGTGGTAAGGGTAGTGAGATTCACTGACAGGTTTGGTTACACTGACTACATCATCAAGCACTTGTGTGTATGTGGTAAAACCTTGGATGGAATTGTGGTTGCATTGATTCTGGCATATTTGGAGATGATGAAAGCCAATTTTGTTACCTCAGTTGTCAGTGTGTATGTATACAAGTATAATACAACAGAATTTGACTCATTCAGGCATGTAAAGGTCTTAATTAGGTGACAGCCTCAGGAGGTGACATATTTTTATACACAGATGTGTTTTCCTCAAAGGCGGTCTCATGCTCCTATTGCACAGCACAGAAGGATCATACTTTAGGGCTGTCACAATGAATTTTTGAATTAACAAAATCAGCTTCTAATGTATGTGAGCGCTAATCACTGAACTGTTGTCATCCAGCGTGTTGGCCTTTGAGGAGTTGATCGAGCCGTATCGGCTGAAGGAGGACGACATGGAGCAGGAAGCTGCTGAGACACTGAAGAACAGTGAACCCTGGAGGATTACTGACAATGAGCTGGAGCTCTATCGTGCTAAGGTCAGCGCGCCGCATTTCACTTGATGATGAAGTTATGACTGGCTGTAAATGTGTGACTGCACCTGGAACAAGGAGAGCGGCAGCCCACGCTAAGATATTAGTTAGTAAACGAAGACACGATGATTGTCCATGGTGCGGACAGGAAATGCAGACCACATGATGTTGGCCGGCTGAAAGCCATAATTTGGCTGAGTAATCTGATCTGAATTCAGTTTGTTTTTTATTTTCAGACAAACCGCCAGATCAGACTGAACGAGCTTCTGAAGGAGCACTCAAACACGGCCAACCTCATCGTCATGTAAGCCCACTGTGTGTGTGTGTGTGTGTGTGTGTTATTATGTTAGGTTTGTTAAGTATTTATCTTATTGTTGTTAAGTAATTATGTTAAGTATTAAGTTATTATGGGCAGCTTATCCTGAAAGTGAAACAATATCAAAAGCATTTTGTCCATAAAAATTGTATTACATGTAAGGCAAAACAAACGAAACTGGAATCAAAATGACATTCGGGAAACAAACAAACAAACAAAAATTGTTTCAATTCTTTAACTTTGTGCTGTTTGGGCCGTATCTCTGGTTTCTCACTTCATTTGGTGACAATTTCATAATAATCAATAAGCGGCATCAAACTCTAAACCTGCCGAGGATTAAGCGTGTTTTTCCTCTTCCTCTCTCTGCAGGAGCCTGCCGTTGGCGAGGAAGGGGGCGGTGTCCAGCGCTCTGTACATGTCCTGGCTGGAGACTTTGTCCAAAGACCTGCCACCCATCCTGCTGGTTCGCGGCAACCACCAGAGCGTCCTCACCTTCTACTCCTAAACACGCACACACAACACCTTTTTAATGCTCACATCCACTGTCTACACCTGGAAGCAGACCTTTACACACATCCCAGACAGGTCCAAATTTAAGGTACATCACAATACACTCCAGTGACAGAAATGCAGCCATTGATGGGAATGAAGACGGTAACATTAATATTTATGAAGGAAAGGATATCGGCTCAGATGGACAGTTTCCTCACAAACTTTAATTTGATTTGTTTGGTTCAAACACAGCTGGTCACAATGTTCACATCCTTGTTGATATTGCTGTTATTTAATCTTGATGTCCTACTTTTGGGTTAATTCAGCCACTTTTTATATTTGTGACGCAGCAATAATCACCTTATTTTTCTTTAATGTTGGGAGAGAAGCCTGCAGAATGCTTTGAAACACCCTCTGAAGCCTTACGGATGTGCCTTCCACTTAAATCAGATGGAATCATTGATCTCTGTCCGCAATGACAATTATCGATAACAGGATTATTATTGAGTTCAATATTATTGTGATCAATATTTCGCTGAGGCATGTATTCATGTGAGTGTATTCTCTGAATGCGCTCACATGAATGCAGAATGTATACATGAATCAGTCGTTTCTCTTTGGTCCTGATCGTGTTTTTCCTTGTCTTGTTTTTTTGAGTCTTCCTTTTTAAACCTCAGATATACTGTATGTCAACACAAACATAATTTAGCTTTTAGGTGCAGCTGATAGGTGCCTGAAATGTGTATGGGTCTTATATTTAAGATGAAATGATGATTTCCTGTTTGTTGGAAATGAAAAGATGTGAAGCTGGTTTCTGATTGGACCTGCGAGCTGACTAAAGTGTTTTATTTTTTGCCATATGTACGCCACAACTCGACCCCACCCTCCCCCCAACTCAATCCTTTGCCTTAACGCTAACAAACGATTGTCATTAGTTCCTTTTCTCATACAAGCCATACTGGCTGGATGATGGGTGGTAAACGCTGATTGTGATCCATCAGTGATATAAAAGTCCTATCACAGCGAGTGTTTTCACTCAGACGTGTTTATATTCTTTCATTTTCTTTCCATTTAAAGAAGTCCACGCCCCCACGACTGTTCGCTTGCTTCCCATTTGCTGCTGCAAAGCAACTGAACACTTTCTAGCACTGCAGCAGATTTTAGCGCACACACTCGTCTGTCTGGCTGGCTGCTTGTCTGCCATCTGAATGTCTGATAGACGGCCGCTTCGTCCTCGCACAGTCTGGATGTGAAACATAAATGGCCGCACAAATTTCAAACGGGATGACTGTGTGGCATTAGAATGCGTGGAAGCGGAGTTGAAATATACCTCTATGCATATATGAGCTTGTGTTGCTGTAGTATGGTTTATAAAGGCTTTACTCTCCATGGGAAAGGCTCAGTTCGTGTTAGGGGTTTGTTAGGCTGCCACCCATGGCTCTTTGTCTTCAGCAGCAGTGGATGGGTTAAATATGAAGCCTTTTTGAAAAGAAAGCCATGTACAGATCATTTCATAGTTCCAAACACACGCACATAGCAGTGTCCTTGTTCAATGTTTGAATACTTTTTTGCCAGTATACATTTCACCAAACATTTCAGGTTGGATCTGGCCAACACTAAGTTGCTGTATTGAATCTGAAACATGGATGATTAGTGGTTGGAGGATATTTTTATTTCAAAGATAAGCACCGTGTAGAATCTCTACTCGCTCGATTAACATTTGGTTGAAAAGGCAAAACCCTGAAACACACTGAGCAGAAAGCTGCTGCTGCACTGCCGTCAATTTGCTCCTGTCGAGTAATGATTTATTCTGCTGCAGCCAAATGGACAAAAAACTAATTTAACAACCTTTAGAATTTGATTGTCAGTCTATGTGCTGGTCCCAGCTGAGACGCCACTATGCAGCGTTGGTTATTAGACATGTACAAGTTACACAACTACTTTTTTCAGTAACTTAATAGTGATACAGATTTTTTTTTTTAAACAAATTAGATTTCCCCGCACAAATATTTCCCTTGAAATTTGGCAATCACCCAGTTTCCACGAACCCTCCGAATCCTTCAAGAGATGTTTTGTCCTTTTATAATCTTACTCTTTTTCAGAGATAGAAATAAGTTTGTACTCTTGGTTTTAGGCTCTTTTTGAAATTATACTGTAATATTTTGGAATACACTGCACAAATAAATATTTTTTTCTTCATTACTTTGAGTATGCCCCTTGAGAGATGTCACTTTAAATAGCATCACTGTCGTTAGCTAATTTTCCTCAGGAGGTTGTAGCGGAACGACTTTACAACAGCAGCAGCAGCCTGTAGCTAGAAATGCTGCGATTTCATAGTGATTACGACATCAGATTTGCTAACCACAGCTGATGGAACACTGTGCTTTGACGTCTCTGATCGGGGGCACGATCGGGCCTAGAGGGGGCAGCACAGCAACAGTTTTCTACTCTGTTTCATAGATAAATTAAAATTAGCCTTAGATTAAACAGCACATTACCCTAACAACACAAATTCAGTGAAAAGGTCTTAATGGCTGCTGGTTTATAGGCTTGGATCAGAAACTGCCACAAATGAATGGAATAAAACAGGGTTCTTTTTTAACGTCTCGGCTTTTACCTGAGAATCAGGCAGTTTTACATTTAGCTCATTCTTTCCATATATTCTATATGCAATTTTAAAAGAGGAATGTGACACAATGCTTAGGTTAGTTGAATGTACTGTATAGTAATGAACACTAGGAGTTAGTATTCATAGTTTGTCTTCCATTTGCATTTACTGGAAGTGTAGAAACCAAAAGCGCAGTGGAACAAGCCGTGTGTCGTACCGCCGCATCCATGACACGTGAGCTTCAGCTACAGAATGTGGAGAGCAAAGGTTTCTCGTGGGAGAAGTGGCGTGTATACACGAACACGATATATAAACATTATATACACACACACACGGCAATGTAGTAACATTTTTTTAAATCTTTGAAGGGCATGAACTGTGGGTTTAGGAGTGAAAGGCAAAGTGAACTGTGATTCTGTCATAGCACCCCCTTGTGGTGACTTTCAAAACATCAACCGTGATTTCAGGGGAAATGTTACACCAGGTTACATTTGATGGCGTTGCCATGACAGCTGTTTTTCTGAGACTACCGTTTGTCCACCTAGAGAGTTAAATACAATGTCCACCAGGGGGCAGTGTTGTTCCGCACTACAATTCCTCAAAACTGTCGCACGGTTCCGCTTGTGACAAAGAGTGACACTATTCACCCCATGTTTGTTGTAAGTTCTGCATCGTGCAAGGTCAACGTCAACCCAGTGTTCAGACGAGCAGTTATCGTGGCGCACGTGTTAACATCAAATATACACCTGGCCTCAGGGGGGCGGTATTGCGTGCAGTTCCTGAATGTCTTTGTTGAAACTTGAGTGGGCTGCTGTGAATCATTAACCTTTCATTACTGTTACAAAGCAACAATGTCACAAGCAACACGGGTTATTCTATATTTGTACATTACAGTAAATATATATAAGCCTATATATACACGCGTGCATATATATATATAAATATATATATAAATGTCCAGCCTGGAGGGGGTTACTTGTCTTTGATATACATTAAATGAAACAAAAAATCCGGTCAACCTTTTACAACCAAATAGTGTTTGTGTGTTTGTTCTTCATCATTGTCTCGTTCAACTCAGCAGCTGAACTGACTGAGGGATCCACACGATTCACGTTTCACCCATCGTTCCGTAACGTGACGTGTCTCGGTCGTTCATGTATTTTTGCCAAAGTCCTTCGCTCCTCCAGCTCCACATCTGTCATGTAAAGCCACGATGATGGAAAATGCTGAACAAATTCAAAACACATCTCAATCTCTCGTGAAAGTCAGACTGTAAATACACTCAGTAGTCTCATGCCATAAATTAAAGGAGTGGAATAATGTCAAATTTATGATAGGGATATATATTTATTTTAGTTTAGAATTTTCTCTGAGTGTCTTTCTGGAATATTTCGGTTTTGGTTGTAAGTTAATTGCATGTTGATTTTTCTCGGATTTATTGCTTTTTGATTCAAACCGATTTAGTCTTTCTTTCCTCTTTCATTCTGTGTTTTTAACCTTTCAAAGCTCACTAAAGCAGTTAAGCAGTTTGGTGCTGCTTTCACACACGTGGATGGAATGTAGCAGCCAGGTGAAGCAGTTGTTTTGATACTGTTATAAGTCACAGATATGCTTTTCTAATATTTTAACATGTATGATTACCAATACTTTGTACTTGCAATAAATAAATGAAATCAAACTGATTTCACATGTTCTTCTTTCTTGTATTTAACATCCAAATGAGGTCGTTTGTTAGTGCTCAGCTCTTCATTGTGATTGTACAGCAGGGCTGTGGATTCAAATAATGACAGTCGTTTTAAACTGATGATTTGGAGTCACGTACAGAGTTATCTATATAAAATTACAAAACTAAAAACTTAAATGAGACCAAAAAAACCCCCCAAAATATACCATACTAGAAAACTGTACAAATACAAGAGCCAGAGGCCAAATCCAAACACCTGGAATGTAGGACTGAAAAACTGCTCCAGAGTCAACGAAGCTTTCAAGATTAGGCTTTCAATAAGAATTGCCACTCTTGGTTAAATTCCCTCCTGATTTCTCAGCTTTAAAGCGATGCCATGTCCATCCATGTCCACAGATGTGAAGCCCCACATCTCAAACTCAACATCCAGTTGAAATCAAAGGCTGCTGATATTTTTAGAAACAACCCAGCTTTCACCAGAGCTTCTGCTCATGCACCTCCAGGAATACGATTGACCAATGGTGTGTCCCCAGGAGATTAATGTTTTGATTTATGACTGAACTTTAGGGGTTTTGAAGTTTATCTCTTCTGCTATTCATAACACATTTTGTGCATTATTGAGGGTGGAGGCGGTTGGACACTTCCTTTCTTTTTAAAAGCTAAAACGACTAGTACATAAAATCAACAATAGATGAATAGAAATGGTCAAAACCTCCACAGTAAACTGAACATGGAACACAAATGGGAAAATAATATTGAATAGGAACTAAAATAGAAATAAACTGACCTTACTCGGGACACAGATTAGCTGACTTGAGATGTGACTTGGCACGATCAAGAGACTTGAAACTTGACTATAACACCACTGACTTGAGTTCATTATGCTTCTCTCCCTCCCTCCCTCTCTCTCTCTTGCAGGTGTTACATTACACACATGTAAGTGATCCAGTGACTCTTTATGAATAATTACTGATTTTTCAGGTCGTAAAGCGTCCGTGTCCACAGTCCTGCTGATGGCGTCCATGTGTGAGGATGGACATCACTGTACTACCAAACAACAACCACCCAGAGAAATTCCTTCAGCTGGATGTTGGGATGCTCCCTGCCTCACACGGAATGTTCCAGGTTGGAGCGGTCATATCCAGTAACAGGCACTGGCAGAACAGGGTCTACTTCCAGGTACGAGCCGTGTGTCTCAGGTGCTACACTTGTGAACAGGTACTATCTAGGATCACCGCTGAGTAACGGAATATAAAGATTGTTTGTGCTGTAAAAATAGATTTTGCCATGATGAAACCGTGTGTCAACCACAGAAATGACAGAGCCAAATATGTCTTGTCCACAACATGTTTAGACAAGACTGTCTTATGTATGGAGGCTGAGAACAGCTGTGCTTGCGATTAGTTTTTTCATGCTGTTATCTCAAGTAAGCTTGTTTTCTCATGATATTGGGCTAATTAATCTTGTTATCACAAGAAAACAAAAGGCTTTTTCCTCTTACTTATAATGTTCATCAGAGAAACAAAATTACACATTTATTCCTAAACCTAATGTTCAGTTATGAATCCTCCCCGACAGTCATGAAAAAATGGAGAAACAGGGTATTTCATTTCTTCTTGAGATATTTTGGCTTTCAATCTGACATCGTGTTGTAAATCAGTTTTGAATGTATTGTTCCCCTATGAGAGGACCGACCCTGCAGAATCTGCGGTGTGCAATGAATATTTGAACATGAAATTATCATAATGCAAAGGTCGGCAATTGTCTGCGTCTTAATTCTCACTTGTTTCTTCTGTTGTTGCCGTTTGGCCCGTTTCATACTTAGAGCTTAGCGGTGCTGCTGCATGACACCTCTCTCACACAGTTTAGGCACGCTCTCTATAAAATGATGTGTCAATAGCTGTCAAAATACAAGAGGACAAACTAGTGTCAGGGTGCTGCATGACTGGCCCTCTCCTCAGCCATCTTAGCCATCATTAACAGTGACCATTTGTTAGCTATCGCCTAATTCTGGGTATTAAACCTAAACCCCAGAGAAAGAGAGGATGAAATGAAAACTCGTGTACAGTTTTACATGTCACAGCTTCTTCCCAGGCCATGCACTGTTTTCTTGCTAGCTTAGCTAGCGGCTCAATCACAGGACTTGTCAGCGTTTTATTCTGTACACCTGTGTGACTGGCATATGGTGTTTAATGTGTAAATAAAACAAGCAGTGGATAACTGGAATTATTTTGTATTAAGATTTTCCAGATGAAAATGTGATCAATATACTGTATGTCTAAACCTCCACAGAGGGAGCAGAGGGTCCTGACTGAGAACAGATCTGCTCAGTCACCAGAGGGCACTCGCGTGGTGTTTGTGGACAGATACCTGGAGAAGCACATCACCCCGATCACTTTAAAGTCCAACATTAAAACCAACCCGCTGTACATGGACACGAGGATTATGGACACGGAGGACAACAACAAAAATAAGCCTTCCTGGACCGTCCAGGAGTACGACACACAAACCATCCACGGCAACCTAGCTGACTACATAAAGGTCGGAAAATAGGAGGCGGCGGTGGGGCTGAGTGCTAATTCCCATTCCCATGTTTTCATCTTCTCTTCTCTTTTGGAAATGTATCATTTTAAATGATCTGTTTTCCCAAGCTGCATTTCCCAATTTCTTTCTTTTTTGTATGGTGAGAAGAAGAAGAAGGAACTGATGCGGCAAAAACACCACTGCTGGTGAATCCTCTCAACTGGTGTAGCCATAGGATCCCCCCAGGAGAGGATGGTTCACACATAAAACTTTATCAACCAATCACTTTCATTTGTACAATAATTATCAGTGATAGAATATGTAATATAAGAGGACAATTACTCTACGTTTCACTCTGCTGTGCAGCAACAATACACAAACCACCACACTGATAAATAATGAGCTTCTATACAGTCCAATCCATATGTAGGGCCAATTGAGAGCTCTGTGATCATTTTCAGCAGAGCTAATGTGCTCTGCATGCTTTGCTCGATGGACTCTGGCAAACTGGCTTACGTTCATTTAGAAAACAAGAACAAATCTCCAGGTTTGTATTAAGACCTCCAAATCTCATAAAAACTGGGCTTCTGACTAAATTGTTACGAATGCCTGGAGACCTTCTGCTCTCCAGTTCTGGGACAGCTCTACGAACAGCTACAAGAGTTAAAAAAAAAGAAAAGGTGAAAGCATTGTGACTGCACAGATGTGGTGTAAAGTTTATTTTTGGATCTTCTGCATTGTTTTCAACTTTGGTGACTTTCTCTGGTTCTCTGTTCACCACCAAAACAAGGAAACTTTTCTTTCAACTAAAGCGACGCCATACACACCTCTGAAGTGACGTGAAGGTTGGAGTGAAATAAGCTGGAAGAAAGGCTGTGATCTAAAATGTGTGCCTGCCTGCCTGTCTGCCTGTCTGTCTGTCAGTGTGATGATTGGTTGTGAATGGGGTGTGTGTGTGTGTGACAGAGGTGAGAGCAAGTCTCGACAGGAAAGTCACAACCTTTGAGTTTCAAGTTCTAAACAAGTCATAATGCTCTCTATGCTGTGCAAACAGTAAATGTAATGCTGTAGTAATAATTAGTACAGAAGCCATTGATGCTTTTAAAAGTGCTGAACTCTATGATCAAATCTAAATGAAATCTTGATTGATTTCTTTCTTCATTTTTGCAGGAGGAAGAGAAGAGTCCGAAGGATCTGGACTTTTGGCTGGAGGATCTTTACACGCCAGGATTTGACTCTTTACTCAAGAAGAAAGAAGCAGAACAGAAAAGAAAAATACTTTGTAAAATTCTTTTGTCAGTTATTTTCTCTGTTTGCATCATCGTTATCACCATTGTGGTGCCTGTTGTACTGACTTAAAAGAGAAACTGACAGATTTGTGTCATGGCAGACTTTCAGGTTCGTGTTGTTTTATTCTTATCTTAATATGAACACAAAGAACATTTAATGCCTCAAAACTTAACGCCTTAAATGAAATTGAGTGCAGGAAGTGGGATTGTGCCGTCAACTGAGTTGATGACTCACCCTTAATACTTTCTCCAGAAAATGTTTAAAGACGTGAATGTTCTAAAAATAAACATGACATTTCGAGGTAAAACTGCACTGAAGGTAGAAAAACTTCAAACAGGAAGGACCATTTTATTTGACGACCATTTACAGCTAGGCAGTGCTTAGCATTAGCAGTGGTTAGCTAGCTTGCTAAACTCTTGGTAGCATAAGATAAAGACCAAGAAAGATATGAATTTTTGGAAGCAGACTTCAATCAGATAATATCATTACACAACAGAACAGCAAATAAATCAATCTGTTATGCTGTATGTCACAGAAGTAACCCAGACGGTACCACGTTTCCTTGTTAGCTCCTCCATCTGCACTCCACAGCTTTGTGTCCAAAAGGATACCAATAAAAAAAAACAAAAAAACAACAACAACGTGATCTGTTATTGGGTTTTCTCCGTCATTCCATCATGAGCTCCGTTGGTGCCATTTTTTTACGCAGCAGCAGTGCGGACCATTTTGAGTAACTAAACTTGAGTTTGCGTACAGCTCGATGTAGCCAAAGAGCTCGATTATGTTGTTGTCCCTGCACAGTGGGTATATAATTGTATGTGTTTTACAGAAACTTAGCCTGAAATTGATAAACAGAAATACAGCTGTGCCTTGTTTACCTCAAATTGTAAAATTGTTAAGGATAAAACACAACAATGGCCTTATTTTCACAAAGGTCTTTGTTCAGTTCGTTCCTCTTTCCCCTCTGAATTATGACAACTCACAGCTTCAAGTGTGCCACGAACAAAGTACAAAAACGGTTGAAGAAGCTCGTGTTACCACATGCTAATTCGAACCAAGCACTTTTTGAAGCGTTCACAATTCAGCTTTTTTTTTTTTGGTCCATCCATGTAGTGTATTGTTGGGTATTTAACTGTGTGCTGTGGGACCGGCTCTGACCTACGGAACGTGCAGAACGCCAAGCCAAATTTTGGTCCGATTTAAGCCTAACCATGACTCGTTAATAACGAGTCATAATTAATACGTATTCCAAAAAGTCCAGTGTCGGCCGAATCAAAGCAATAAATGAATATTTTCAAACGTCACGTAAACCCACTGAGTGAGACCAACTACCATGACAAAGAACACTACTTCGATAAGAGGATATTCCCAAAATGCAATGCGTGCTATGTCACATCAAAAAGAAATGAAAATCCGTGTTTGCACACAGAGAAAATATTTTTTGTACGTTTGTGTGCATGTGTATTTTTTTTTTTTATAATAATTGAGTTAAGGCGGCGCTCCTTTTATAGTAACCATGGTTTCCTTATGGTGGCGCTGTGGGGAAGGTCGTGAGGGTCACTCCAGTCAGCAGGTTTGTTCCTGTTGGCGGGGGGGT